>JANHMN010000020.1:863617-865615 GCA_030674055.1 Rhabdomys pumilio | reverse complement strand
TGTGTGTGTGTGTGTGTGTGTGTGTGTGTGTGTGTGTGTCTAGATGTATAGGTGTGTGTGGACCTATATGGAGGGCTGAAGACAACTTGTCAGAGTCCTTTCCTTCTACCATGTGGGCTCCAGGAATCTAATTTAGCTCCTCAGCATTGGCAAGAAGCATGCTTAGCTGCTGATCCATCTCCCTAGCCCAGACCCTTCAGCATACAGGCTAGCACATTATAGGGCTTCCCTCCTCAGTTACTCCTTCCTGGAAGCCCTCTCACAGACATCCCCAGAGAGGTACTTTACTAACCTAGGGGCTTCTTTATGCAATTAACTGGACCAATAGGAGCAATCGTCTCAAGCCAGGCACAGTGGCATGCACCTGAATCTCAGCACTGGTTAGGTGGACACAGGAGGATTCAAAATTCAAGGTCATCTTCAGCTAACAAAGGCTAGCTCAGAGCCAGCCTGACCTATAAGAAGCATTTTGCAAAACAAAATGGAAATCTGGTCTGAAAGACATGCACTTTCTTTTTCTGGGCCCTGGCACAGATTTAGAAACAACTCCTGTCCAGGTCTCTGTACATACTGACTGCTCATTTTAAAGCTTATCAGTTGCATGGCCTTTCAGGCAAGCTTGGCTGTTAGTGATCTCTACTATGAACTGGGTGGGTGAGGACAGCTTAGCAGAGCTGGTGCGGAAGGCCATAGCTGGACTACAGCAGTAGCAGGGGCTTAGTGTTTTCTGTCCCTTTGTAGCTGAACCTAAGCTGGTTAGAAACATCCCTGAAAAGAAATCATTAGGTTTTCATTCTTTTTTTAAGATTTATTTATTTTATTTATGTGAGTACACTGTCACTGTCTTCAGACACACACTAGAAGAGTACATCAGATCCCATTACAGATGGTTGTGAGCCACCATGTGGTTGCTGGGATTTGAACTTAGGACCTCTGGAAGAACAGGCAGTGCTCTTAATCACTGAGCCATTTCTCCAGGTTTTCATTCTTACAAACTGATGTCCTCTGAGAAGTCACAGTCCTCTAAAGTGAAGATTTCAGAGCTGGGCATGGTGACATAAGCCCACAGTGCTAGTACCTGTGCATTTGAGAACACAATAAAGTACAAGAGGGGGAGGGGAAGAGGAGGAAGAGGAGGGAGAGGAGGAGGAGGAAGAAGAAGAGAAGGAGAAGGAGGAGGAAAAGGAGGAGGAGGAAGGAGAAGGAAGAAGGAAGAAGGAGGAGAAGAAGGAAAAGAAGGAAAAGGAGAAGGAGGAAGAGGAGGAGGAGGAGGAGGAGGAAGAGGAGAAGGAGAACCATATTTTTCCTATTGGGGACCAGAGGCTCAGCTGGCAGAGTGTAAACTCAGCAGCACACAGTAAGCCATGGGTTTAATCTCAATGCATACACTGAGTGTGGCCATTAGTGGAAATGAATACCATTTTGTCTTCTGCTCCCCAGTCCTGGCTGATGAACCCAGTCCAGGAAGCCCTAGCCTCAAAATCCTGGTAGCCACCAATGTCCCCAGACCTGCACCCTGAGAGATGCGTAAAACTGGACTTAACCAAAGCTCAAAGCATGTGTGAGGAAATACAGTCCAAGTTATAGGCCTGGGCCTTCCTTCTGGGCCTTCATTCGCCAGCAGGGGATGTCTGTTGTTCTTTGGAATGGGGAAGGCTGGGTGGGATGGGAGGTAGGAAAGTGATAGGCCTTGGGAAGCCTTAGGGTCTCCCAAATGACTACTCCCTGGGGACAAGAAAGCCTGTGTGGTCCCTCAGGTTAGCACCACTCCTGACAGAACCCGGGCAAGTATCTATGCCCAGGCAGCCCTCAGCTGTAATTGAGATACAGCCATCTCTTCCCAGGTCACATAACCACCAAGCCTGACAGCCTGCACTGAAAGGGAAAAACTGGCTCCTGCAGGTAGTTCTCCAGCTTACACATGTGTGAACACACACAGACACACACACACACACAAAGATACACTCAAACTCACACTGTCACACACACACACTCATA
>JANHMN010000020.1:821117-858617 GCA_030674055.1 Rhabdomys pumilio | reverse complement strand
AGATGGCTCTTGCTCCCAAGCGGGACAACTTGAGTCCGATTTTCAGGACACACAAGATGGAAGGAGATAATTTACTCCCAGAGTAATCCTCTTTTTCAATATGCACACTGTGACAAACATGTACACGTACAAAATGAATGACCAGATGAATGTAAAAGAAAAAACAAACAAAAAAAAAAAAAAAACAAGAAAGCAGGATCCCGATCGGGTGAGACAGCTGAGGATGTCAAGCTTCCTGCCAGCCCAAGTCTAATTCCCAGGACCAAAATAATGGAAGGATGGAATTGATTTTCCCAAGTCGCCTTCTTACCTCCATGTGTGCATCTCGATACATACATATACGAATACAAAATTAAAAAGTGTGGTCAGGACTGGGTACAGTGGTACATATCTTTAATAACCACACTTGGGAGGCAGAGACAGAATCTCTGTGAGTTCAAGGTTAGCCTGGTCTACATAGCAAGTTCCAGAACAGCCAAGGCTACATACCTAGAAGAGATACTGTCTCAAAAAGGGGGTGGGAGGGAGGTACACTTTTAATCCCAGCACTTGGAAAGCTGAGGCAGGTGGATTTCTATAAGTTTGGGCTGCTGCTCTGCTTTTGGTTTTTGTCAACAGGCACGGCAGCCAAAGTTAGAACGGCACTCACTATGTAGCCCAGGTTGGTTTTGAACTCTGATTTACAAGCTGGACCACCCCCACCCAAGTAGTTTCTTTCCCAGGTTTTGCGTCCTGGACTGAGCCTGAAACGTCTAATCCTTAATGCTGCTGCTCCCCAGATCCAGTTTCCCAAAAACGTCATTTGTATTTCCTCTTTTCTCATGCAAACCAATCCTAAATCTCCACTCTCAGTGCCAAACCCTAAATTCTTCAGCTCCCTCCCAGAAGCCAGGTGATGGCTGACATCCCATCAGACAGGAAGTGTGGAGATGAGGAAAATCAGGAGTTCAAGGGTATCCGCAGTCGGATACCCTCGGAGTTCAGCTGGAGTTCAAGACCAGCCTGTGGTACATACATGACCCTAGTTTAAAATTGCACAATCCCTGCAGGATCAGGTGAGCTTTGGTGAAGTGGTACCATGTGCTTGAGTCACATTCTGGAAATCATGCTCAAAACAGAAAAGACTCCCTCTCCTACCTTACCTCTCAGTTACCAAGAGCCAAGGAAAAAAACAAAACAAACAAAGAAGCCAAGGAAATCTACCTCCCACGGCTCTCAAGGTTAGTCTCCCAAGGTTAGTCTCTTCCTCTTTTTCCTGAGGCCTCAGGCTGAGGATCTCCCAAACAGCCAGGACAGCCCTCAACTGGTTCCTCAGCCTTTCCCCCTTCCCCAGCCCCACACATCTGATCTTGTTATCAGCCATCTCCACACCCTTTGCTCACAAGTCCTGGCCTAACCCGATAGCAAGTCCAATCCCCTTCAAGAATATCTCTTCCTTCAACCTGAGTCCCTCACAACCACTCCCTGTTGCAGCTCTGTAGTTCCAGTCAGAGCCACATTCGGTCTCCATCTGCAGGCAGCTGAGAGTTCTCCTCACCCTCACAGACCATTTTCTGGGAACTCACACCTTCCAGCTCTGCAGCTTCATGCAGTCTCCTCTAGGAAGTCATCCTTCCCTCCCCACAGGACTCTCCTTCTGCCCTTCCTCCTCATCTCTATGATTCCTCCACAAGAGACAACTATTATGGGGAAGATTCCATTACTCTAAGGATCCTTCAGGGCTAAGTGGAGGAAGCCTTTAAGCCCAGCACTCACTCAGGAGGCTGAGGCAGAGGCAGGCAGATCTCTGCATATTTGAGGCCAGTCTGATCTACATGGCAAGTTCCAGCCTAGCCAGAAGTACATAGTGAGATTCTGTCTTCAATTTTAGATAGATAGATAGACAGATAGATAGATAGATAGATAGATAGAATCCTGATGCTTAGCTGCAGTGACCTTCCTTGACTCAGATACATTTAATTGTGTGTATGTATATATATATATATATATATATATATATATATATATATATACACACATCTTGGCTCCCATTTAAATTTTTTGAGACTGTATTCACTTTACGTGTCTGAGTGTTTGTCTAATGTATGTGAGTATCCCAACTCCTGGGTCTGAAGTTACGGATGGTTGTGAGCTGCCATGTGGGCATTGGAAAATGAACCCAGAGCATTTGGAAGAGTAGTCAATGCTCTTAATCACTGAGCCCTGATCTCTCTTCCCTTCTGCCCTTTCTTTAGACCTAAAGCTCAGTAGGACATGGTGATTCAGACCTATAATCCCAGTACTCGAGCAAATGAGGCACAGTGGCTTGCTAGAAGCTGAGGCCTGGGCTACAGAGGACAAGAATCAAAGCTTCTTAGCTTCAAGCAGAGTTTGTTCTATTAAGCACCGGACAGAGCTGTGATGTAACTCAGTGCCAGAGCATCTGAAGTTCTAAATATTTATTGAATAAGAGAGTGAATGAATGAAACAGCAGGGCTGGGGAGGGGGTGCTGTTAAAACAAATGTCATGGAGAAAATCTTTTAAACAGGGAGTCGAGGGTCTGGAGAGATACTCAGGGGTTAAGAACCCTGGCTGTTCTTCCAGAGGTTCTACGTTCAATTCCCAGCAACCACATAGTGCCCTCTTCTGGCATGTACTGGGCATCGTAATAGATCCTTAAAATCCCCAGCACTGTGGGAGGAAGACCATGAGTTTGAGGTTAGCCTCTCAAAACAAAGCAAACATCTATGTAAGTGTATACACTTAAGAAGTGTAAACAAGACCAGAAGTTCAAGGTCAGGAGGCTGAAGAAATAGATGGCTCATAGGCTCTTCCAAAGAACCTAAGTCTGATTTCCAGCACTCCTGTCAGGAAGCCCACCTTGGCCTGTAAGTCCAACTCTTCTGGCCTGAATAGGCTCTTAAGCACACACACACACACACACACACACACACACACACACACCCTTGCACAAGTGCTCTCACACACAATTAAACAAAAATAAATCTGTTCGGTGGTATACACCTTTAATCCCAGCATTTGGAAAGCAGAAGTAGCCTGCTTTTTCTGAGTTCCAGGACAGCTTGGACTACAAAGTGAGACCTTGCCTCAAAATATAAACTAACAAATGAACTAAAAAAAATAAAAAACAACAAAATAAAATAAAAAAAAATTTTCTCTCAACAGACAAAATAAATAAATAAATAAATAAATAAATAAATAAAAATTAAAAAAAAAAAACTCCATGTAGTTTACTTTCCTGGAGTTTCTCTCCCGCCTCACAGCAACCTCTGGGAGACGGTTTGGAATCAGCTACACAGTTCCCAGACAACTCATTTCTTCTCATCTGTGGGGAGCTGAGGGTTCATCAGAAAGCACTCTGTGGCTGCCTGTCCCCAATTGTCCCTTCTCGATTTTTCAGGCATCCACACCTTCTAGCTTTCCTCAGCAGCTTTCCTCAGGTGTCTCCCTGGCTCTCAACTGTGTATAACAGTGTATTACATGTTGTGTGAGTAAACAATTTATTGAAATAAAAAAAAGCATTTTACTAAAAATCATTGAGTCTTCTCTTGAGTATGCAAGGTAATGAGAGCCTGTCACTTGTAACTTCAAGTTATACCTGTACAGACAAGTCATTCTTCTTACCCTTTTCTCTTGAGACACCCTGGATTCCTGGAACAGCAGAATGTCACACAAATACCAAGAAGGCGGTTATCCATGAGGGTGGGACTGCCCTGAAGCAGAAGTAATCTTCTTCCAGATTAGACCCTGAGAGATGATGAGCAATTAGGATGCCTGACAGTGATGGGTAAGACTGTATCTTGGTCAGGACAGCTTAATCAGGCAATAATCTTGCCCTCTATTTAAACCTAATTCCCATGTCCGTACCCCAAAACAGACTTGAGGTCAGTGGGCTCCTTTATATTTCTTCTTCCCAACTTGGTCATATTGACTAAATCTCTGCATTTCATAGTCTCTTTAGTTGGTTCATTGAGACACTGGAGGCAAAGAGCTGCTAATGGCTCTGCCCTAAAAATTCTATTTGCATTTTTTTTATGGACACAAGGTGTCAACGTTACTCAAGTTAATCTTAGGTTTGAGATTCCCTTGCCTGAATTTCCCAAAGGCTGGAATTATAGGCATGTATCTGGTAAATTTTATTTTATTTTAGATTTATTTATGTGTATGAAGGTTTTGCTTACATGTATATATGTGGGCATGTCTGTTGCCCACAGAAGTCAGAATAGGGTCTGATCTCCGGGAACTGGAAACAGAGGTGGCATGGGTGCTAGAAACTGAGCAGTATTGTCTCTAAGAGCACCAAGTGTTCTTAATCACTGAATCATCTCTCTAGACTCTAATTTTATTTTTTGAAACAAGTCTCATTGTATCCACAGCTAGTTTTGAAATTTACTATGTAGCTATGGATGACCTTAAACTTCTGATCCTAGACCTCACAAGTCCTGGGATGACTTACGACCAGGGCTGGTTTCCTGTGCTGCTGAGAACTGAAACATGGCACCTCTCTGCCAGCTGAGCTTTTCTTAAGCCTATTGGTAAAATTTTTTGTTTGTTTTGAGACTGGGTCTCACTATGTAGTCTTTGCTGGTCTGGAATTTACTATGTAGACCAAACTGGCCTCAAACTCATAGAAATGTGCCTGTCTCTGCTTCCAAAGGCCTGTGCTACCACTCCTGGAAAAAAAAAATTGATAACTATTATTTTTTGTATCTTCAGTCATTTCAAATCACACAGAAGCGCTCCTTTTCCCCCTCCTTCCTTCTCTCCTTTTCTCTCTTTCTCTCTCTCTTTCTTTCTTTTCTTTTGTTTATTATTTTTTAAGACAGGTCTCACTGTGTAACCGACTGCCCTGGAACTCACTATGTAGACCAGGCTGCCCTTGAACTCACAGAGATCCACCCGCTTGTGCTTCCTAAGTGCTGGGATTTAAGATGTATGCTACCAGGCTCATTTGTTTTCTGAGACAGGGTCTCAGGTAGCTCAGCCTGGCTTAGAATTCAAAGTGTAGCTTACCAAGGCCAGACAAGCTCCTGCTTGTAATGACTAGAGAGGCTTTAAATGTTTTAGCAATAGGTGGTAGTTAGATCTACAGTTAGATAGACCAGTCTGGGAGGGGTCAGTGCTAGGGGTTCACCTGAACCCAGCCCTGAAGAGGAGCAGAGGGAAGTGCTGCTTCTTGCCTTGTGCACCAGGAGGGGCAGGAAGTTTAGAAAGAGTATTTCCATGTAAGGAAAGATGAGTTGTAGGTGCCAGTGCACACTTCCAGAGCAAGAGTCCTGTTGGAAAGGGGAATGTAAGAGTTCTCTGAGAAGTATCAGGAACAATACAGGGGAAACCTATGAAAGAACGTGGGGCCTGTGCTGGAAAACGTTGGCATTCCAGAGCAGGCACTGAACAATGAGGATGTGAATTAGTTTCCAGGAGAAGGCCACACCCTCGTAAAACAGTCCAGAAGGCTGGTGACTGACTAAACTTCAGACCCAGAATGTGGCAAGTCTGGAGCCACGTTATCTTGGGCTATCTTTAACCCTCTAAGTAACTATGTATTGCCTATCGCTGTATTTTACCTAACATCAGTCTGACTTGCAGGTGAAACTCATTTTGGAATGTACCCACAGACTCCTTGCTTCCATCAGTCTGAAGGCACAGACTGTAATTAGGTAAGAGGCTGGAGATAGGCTGGAGCTATGGCTCAGTGGTTAAGAGGGCACTGGGATCCTATACAGAGACCATCTGCTTTGCTGTGTCCAACAATGCTTTATTTTAAGATGGGAGTCTCACTGTGAAGTCTGGAGATTCACTATGTAGACCAGGCTGGTCTAGAACCCACAGAGATCTGTCTCCCCTTGTTGGGACTAAGATGTGTACCACCAAACTGAACCCACCAATGTATTTTCATTTCTATTTATTTCGGTTGTTTGTTTTTAAGACAAAGTCTATGTCTATAGCCCTGAGTGTCCTAGAACTCACTGTGTAGACCAGACTGGCCTCCTCCTGTCTTCTGAGTTCTTATTTTAGAGGATTGTACCACCACCAGGCCCAACCACTGATGTATTTTTAAAGTACCTTGATTATAATTTTCTTTGTGCTATTAATGAAAGTATTGGGTATTTGGGGTAACCGGAATGGAATTTGTGTTCCTGAGTCATGGTTACTCCTCTCTGGCTCCAGAATGAGCTCCTATTCCCTTTGAAGTAGGAGCCATATTTTTGTATCGACAGCATTGATAGCTTGTTCTCCAAATACCATCTACAAAACTTATTACTCATAACAACCAACACAGCTACAATTTAATTAATATAATTAAATCCTGGGGCCTCACTGGGTGGGCATGGTGATTCATGTTTGTAACCCCAGAATTTGAGAGTTAGAGGTAGGAGAATTGTTGCAAATTCTCCAGGCCAGTCCAGGCTATGTAGCAAGTTCCAGAGTAGGTAGTAGATCAGAAAGTCTAAGGAGAGAACAGAGGCTTTTTTTTTTCTTTCCTTCTGAGGCCTGAGGGGTGAAGGGCATGTACTGTTTCTACAGAGGACCCAAGTTCAGTTGCTAGCAGCAATATCAGACAGCTGTGAACTACCTATAACTGGAGCTCTGAGGGGTGTGACATGCATCTGGCTTTATCAGACACTCAGGTACTTGCACATACACAGACACACATGTACATACATAAATAATAATAAAAATACTTAAAAATAAACTCACCCTCAGTATCACCAACAAACAGCAAATATGAAGAACATTAAAACAGCAGCTATTACTCAGGACCAGAACCTCCGCGGCCTTGAGTCAGCATGCCTCTCATCCCTATATCAAGACAGTCTGTCATATAGGATCCCGTGCAACTTCATTTGAAAGAGAAAAATTCTTTAAGAGAAATAAGCAAGTCAACTCACATACTGCTACTTAAATTTTGTTTGATCTTTACACATTGATAAGGCAGAGATGGCGCACACTTTTAATCCCAGGACTCAGGAGTCAGAGGCAGATGGATTTCTGAGTTTGAGGCCAGCCTGGTCTACAGAGAGAGAGTTCCAGGACAGCCAGGGCTACACAGAGAAACCCTGCCTCAAAAAAATAAAAGTTTAAACATTGATGCAAATTACATCATTTTTAACTTACCACATTTACTTACACGTACTCATATGTGGAGGCCAAGGGACAACTCTGAAGGAGTGGTTTTTCTTCTTCCACCATGTGGGATCAGAGATTAAACTCAGGCCATTAGGCCTGGCTTACAGGCATCTTCACCTGTTAAGACATCTTATCAGCCCCAAGACTTTGAAAAAAAAAAAAGAATGTTGCTGTTGTTGGTTCTTTTGAGTAGCCCCACCTGACCTAGCACTCCCTAGGTAGCTGAGGATGACCTTAGATTACATCCTTTGAGCATTGTAGCTGAGGAAGCTCAGTGGGGGAGGGGGGAGGGTGTAGTGGGAGTGGGGGTGGGGGTGGGGTGGGATCTGGCTTACTTAGAAGTGTTTACCTAACAAGCAGAAAACTAAGTTCAGTGGTGAACTGGAAGATCAAATTCAAGACCATCCTTGACTATAGAGAGTTCAAAGCCAGCCTGGCTGCATGAGACCCTGTCTCAAAAGAAAAAAAATCACAAATATGGCCATAGTAGAGATACTTAAGAAGCCCATAACCATGTCCTGTGAGTGTATAATGGTTATTCATCTAAATAATAAATTAACTACCTTTCCTTCACTCTGGTGCCTCCTGGAATTAATTTTGTGATGTAAGACTTGCAAAGTTTAAGTAAACTAATACAATTATCATACTTGAAACACTGTCATGTACATAAACACCACATGTTACCTAGCACTTTTATGGTGATTTGAGTGAGAATGGCTCCCATAGGTTCATATGATTGAGTGCTTGATCCCCAACTGATAGAACTGTTTGGGAGGGATTTTAGTGTAGGTGTGGTCTTGTTGGAACAGGTGTTGCGATGGGAGTGGGTTTTCAGTTCTTAAAAACCCACACCAGGCCCAGCCCCTCATCTCTCTTTCTCTCTGTCTGTCTCTTTCTCTTCTCTCTGTTTGCTATCTGTGGATCATGATGCAAAGCTCTCAACTACTACTCCTGTTTCAGCCTTAGCTATAGAAAAAAAAAATCCCTATTTCAAAAATTAATTTAATTTAATCAAAGCCTGGAGCAGGAATGGTGGCATATGCCTTTAATTTAGCACTGGAGAGGCAGAGGCAGATGGATCTGAGTTCAAGGCCAGACTGTTCTACAGAGTGAGTTTCAGGATAGCTAGGGCTACACAGAGAAACCTGTCTCGAAAAAGAAAGAAGGAAAGAAAGAAGGAAAGAGAGAGAGGGAGAGAGAGAGAGAATCTGAAGGCCTGTGAAGTAAAAAAGGGATCCATGGTACTGTTACTACACAGAGGAAGAGCCAAAGCCAGGTCCAGATGGTCTTCCCTAGTCTCTATGTCTCCTAAAACTGCACAACACTAGGCTCAGTAGTTCAGACTGGGTATGTGACCGGCCTAGCACGCGCTGTGGGAACTACACTACCCAGCATGCAACTGAAAAAGAATGGGGCCTTTCGGTCAGGACTAGCGCCCTCACAGAGCGTTTCATACTTCTCTACTCCTTTCTCATTTCTGCCACCTCCCAACTCTTCAGGCCTCGCCCCCATCGGGAGAGGGAGTGACCTCGAGGAGGCCCGCGACATGCTTCCTCCTTTCCTTCTCATTGGTCCAGTTCAGCTGTCATTCGGGAGCGAGGAGAAGTTTGCTTCCTGATTGGTGAATTCCGTTTGGCGCCAACTAGGAAAGGGGCGGGGTGGCAGCTATCCCGTGTGTGCAGCAATTAACGCTAAGGCCACTTTGGTGGTGAGGGAAGTGAAGGTTCCTTCTTTGCGAACCGGGTACCGAGCAAGGAGGGAGAAAAAAGTGAGGAGAGCTAGTCGGGTCGGTGGCCTCAAGACTCTCGCTCCGCGGAGTTTGTTTGGATTTAATCTTGAGGTTGCAGGCGCCCGCCCGCCTGTGGGCCTCGCGGGACGGAGAGGGAAGCACCGGTGCTTGTGCCTGGCGCCTGCCGAGTCCCCTACGCTCGCCCGTCCGCGCCGCTGCCCGTGGCGGCCGCGTCTCTGAACCGCGGGGTCGTGTTTGTGTTTGACCCGCGGGCGCTAGCGGCGTGGCACGCGGCTGAAGCCGGTGCCAGCGGGGCGGGGCCCGGCGCAGCGGAGGCGGAGGAAGACGGAGCGGGAGTCCGGGCAGGCCCGGCGGCGCCATGGAACTGGGCCCGGAGCCCCCCCACCGCCGCCGCCTGCTCTTCGCTTGCAGCCCCACTCCTGCGCCGCAGCCCACGGGGAAGGTGCTGTTTGGCGCCTCAGCTGCTGGCGGACTGTCCCCTGTCACCAACCTGACGGTCACCATGGACCAGCTGGAAGGGCTGGGCAGGTGAGAGTCCAGCGAGCGATGCCCCAGGCCGCTGGCCTCCGGTCGGCCCTCGGGATGATCTAGTAGGAAGCAGAGTCTGTCCAGCTGGTTCTGATGCTCCGATCCGGGATGGCCTGGCCAGGGCCCGCCATGTGCACCCTCCCCCCGGGCGGAATGTTGGGCGGGAGAGGCCGTTCGGATAGTCCAGGGCTATCCTCAGCCCGAGCCAGACCGGAGATCAGAGAAGCCTGCTGGGCATCTTGTTCACCCCTTTCAGATTCCTCTCTACTCTGTCTATTCCAGAAAAGTCTTTGGAATCTACCCTTATGGGGGGCAAACTGGGTCCTCCTAGGCCTACCACTCTTTGCTGAACCACCCGCGCCGGATCTTAGTTTCCTGTAAGCTTTGTTCCTTCTCAACAAAGGGACATGGCATTTTCTTTTCTTGCATTTGTGCAAAATCTGTGCAGCCACTTGGCCAGCCAAGTTTCTTTTATCTACCCATCTACCTTTTTACAGCTACCACTTTTTACCTAACTTTTCGATATTGGAAATCTTCGTGTACTTAGTAACCCTACACCACTACCACTAAACAAAAACGCTTTCCACTGTTTTTAGTGAAGTTGCTTTTTCCTTCAGTGTTGGGCATCTCGTCTCCTAAACTTGTCTTTCGACTTTTCCAAACCCTGAAAAGCTGGGATTCCTGGCCTAGTCACCTTTGCCCTTACTCCTAACACAGTACCTCAGACTGAGGCTTTCATTTAAGGAAACAACCCAGCCTTTGCCACAGGCATGTCTTACAATGTGGCCTAAGGCCAGAGCCACTCACTCCTTTCTTTGTTTTAAATGCCAACTAGGGTATTCTGGGTGGCCAAGTGTTGGGTGTGGGGTGTCCTTGGCTTGGTTTCTCTAAGATGGTTTGTGGCAGCCTGGCTACTTAATGGCCCATCTCCTCTATGTGACCTTTTAATCATGTGCTAGAAATTGCTCATGTGGAGGTCTTTCTCTTAGTTTCAGTGACTATGAAAAACCAATGGAAGTGAGAAGTAACAGCAGTCTACAGAGAATGGGCTCCTCAGAATCGACTGATTCAGGTATTGTCATTACTCTTTATGGGTATATATGTACTTGTGTGTAGGTGTGTGTTTAGATCAGAAGGCATCAGAGTCCCTGTTACAGGCCATTGTGAGCTACCTGATAGGGTGCTGGGAACTGAATTTGTCCCCTCTACAGGAGCACCAAGTACTATTAATCACTGAGCCCCTTATTTTAAAAAAAATTAATTAAATCTGTTTATTTTGAGACAGGGTCTCACCATGTAGATCATATTGGCCTCTTGCCTTTTGAGTGCTGTGGTTAAAGGCATGGGCCACCAATTCAGGCTCAGCCTGCATCTGGAGTCAGCCATTCGGGAAGCACCTTGCCTAGGAATTTAATAGAAGCTGTGGTGTGGAGGAATGACAAACACCCTTCAGTGCAGTACAGAGGGAACTCCTGAGACAGTTTATGAAGTCTTTATTACATTTCTTTTTTTAAATGTGTGCTTTTACATGTGTGGATGTTGGCTTGCATGCCTCTCGTTTGTGCACATGGTGCGTACTTTCCTTGAAGGCCAGGAGAGGGTGTCAGATCCTCTAGAACCAAGTTACAGGCAGTAGCATGTGGTTGCTGGGAACTGAACTCAGGTTGTTTTCTTTTGAACCATCTCTCCAACACTATTTTAAAGATACAATTTCACTGTATACATCAGATTGGCCTCTTAGAACTGAATTTAGCTGGTTGGTTTTTTTTTTTTGTTTGTTTGTTTTGTTTTTCATATCCCTAAATGAGGTGTATTTTAAAACATAAAAAATAACACCACAAAAAGTTACAGGGGTTGGTACTTTCTGAAAAATCAAATCAATCTTGATATTAGTTGGCCTCTTCAATCTTGTTTCTCTTGATGGTATCTGCAAATAGAAGAGGATTCATGGGTGTACTTAGAAAATGTTGCTTAACGCTAGAGTCTGTATCATTTCCTAAGAATTTTGTTTCTATTTCTCAAAGGTTTCTGTCTAGATTCTCCTGGGCCCTTGGACAGTAAAGAAAAGTATGTATTCATTACTTTAAAATTTTCTACTTAGAAGGAAAGTTTTCCTTAAGTAAGCCTAGTGGCACAGGCCTGCAGTCTCAGCTACTCAGAAAGTTAAGGCAAAAGGATCAAAAACTCAAGGCCTGTCTAGGCAATTTAGTAAAACCCTGTCTCAAAATAAAAAGTACAAACTCGGTGATAGAGTGCTCGTGTGGTATGTGAGGCCCTAGACAGGGTGAATCCCTAGAAACCCCCCAAAAGAAGAAACTGATTGGATAGCTTTTGATACGGAACCTCATTATGAAGCCCTGGCTTGCCTGGAAGTAGAGATCTGCCTGCCTGCCTGCCTGCCTCCTGAGTGCTGGGTTAAAGGTATTCACTGTCAGTCCTGGTCAAAACTTAATATTTTAATAAAATTCTTCATACAGTGGACTGGAGTTCTGCAGTTAGCTGTTCCTAGTAAATTGCTTGGATGCTAGAAACACTGCTGGGAATGAATATTGCTTCCTGTCAGCAGTTTGCAGGACTTCCTCCTTTAGTGTAGCTGTAATTTCCCCTGCTCTACTGTTTGACGTTAAAGCCTTAAATGAACAGATGTGTGTATTTTAGAAGACATCTCAGGGCTTTTTTGTTTTGTTCAATCTGGGGAGCTCCTGAGACCAGGGAACACTGTTCTTGCATATCCTACAATGAGAACCTGACATGCTGTCCTTCTCCCCCACTACAGGTTGAACAATGTGAATCTGCTCAAATAAATATCTCTTTATTCTTATATTTACCTTTTGATCTCATTACAGCCTTGAAATTTCCCTGAGGAGAATACATTCGCTACCTGTAAGTTCCGTTGTTGTTTTGAGCTAATACCTGTAAATTGCTCCATCAAACACCAGCTTGCCTACATTTAGGAAGTGGACATTGCTTTTCTACATTCCTGTAAGCACACAAGCAGTAAGGCATTAATTACCTAGAGGAACTTCAACTGTAACTGCCTCTTGTGGACTTTGTACTCAATCTCAGTTTTATCAAACCAGGAAATGTTCTTTTTATGCAAAGGTACTAGGGGGTTGGTGTGGCACTATACTATATCTAACAAGAGGGCTATAGGCCTTGTATGATTAAGTGTAAGGCCATTCTGAGTTAGCGCAGGTTGGCGCCCTGGGCACATTCATTGGTTACCTGCTGCAGTGTGTGGTGATGAGCTAGTTTCCAGACCCCACTTCATGTCTTTAAGAATTAAGGTTTTGGCTGGGTGTAATAGGTCAAACCTTAGTCTTAGCAATTGGGAAGCTGAGGCAGGAAGGTCTTCCCAAGTTCAAGGCCAGCCTGGGCTTCAAAGTGAAGAAAAAGGAAAGCTGGGTTTCCCGGTTGTGCTTTCCTTTGTGAACTCAGTTTCCTTTTTTCACTTGTAGCAGAAGCTCTTGGGATGTAGCCCAGCACTGAAGAGGAGCCACTCTGATTCTCTAGACCATGACATCTTTCAGCTCATCGACCAGGATGAAAATAAAGAAAATGTAAGCGTAGCATCAACATGGTAACCCAGGCTGGAAGTGAAACCTAAATGTCCGCAGCTTACAAGTGACATGGCTGAGCTACCATCTCGGTGACTAAGTCATGGAAAGACCACACCTGGCCTCACAGTAGAGAAATCTGAATTTGAATCTTGATTCTACCTAGCTTTGTGATACTGGAGTTTTGTTAGGCTCCTTTGTGGGTTTCTTGTTTTAGTGGTTGGATTTTTATTTTTTTATTATTATTATTTTTTTGTAAGGTAGCAATATCTATTACGGCTGTTTTAGAAATTAAGATTATATATGTAGAGAATCTAGGACAGTACCTGACAGGTAAATGTTGCTGGATTTTACTAAGTGGCTTTCTGAGGAGTAATTACAACCAGAAGTTGTTTTATCTAGAAGATCCATTGAAGACTTTCCTTTTTTGCTCCAACCCCAGGGTAACTATAAGCTCATGAAAATCTAATAGTTGTGTTTGGAAGCTGTGTGCCATTGGGCCCCCCAGCAGCATCTTTTTCTTGTACCTTATTTCATGTGATGAATATCTGCCGCATTTATAAACACTGGAGTGATAAGCTAAAATCAAAAGCCATGCAAGTTCTGTGGAGATATCTGAAATGGTTGTTTTGAGGATGGTTCATCCAGAAGTCCATGTGTCCCCTGCTTGATTTTCTCTCTTAAATCGTACAGGCTGTCTTCTCTAGAATAGTTGAACAGATTGCTTGGCTCACCCCTTGTTCACTCTATTTCCATATATTTGTTGTTCCCCATTTCCTGCTAAAATACCAGTTGATAACCCTTTCAACACCTATGTCCTATATGAAAACAGATTTTGTTTGGCAGCTTTGGGGGACGTCATGAGGTGTTCTGTGTGAATGGATTCCCTCCTTGTGTGCTTGGGGCAGTTTGTCAGCCTTTCCAGTAAGACTGGACCAAAAGTATATATGTGGCTCTTGACTCAAACTTGACTTCCTCCCAAGGTTGCCTTCCTGGAAGCTGTGCTCTAAAGAAATAATAGCATAAATTAAATAACTTTGTGGAGTCCTATCTTCGGCTAGCCATTTAACCTGTAGATACAGTTTCCTTATAAAATAGGAACAGTCAGGTTGTATTTGATGACTAGATAAGCTTATGTTCAGAGAGTACATAGTAATAAAAACTGATATTAGAAGTTAGTGTTTTTAGTACTTAATAACAAGTGTGCTTATGTAACCTTTAAAGATGGGCATGCATTTTTCTGTATATGGGTGTTTTGCTTTGGTGTATGTCTGTGTACCATGTATGTGCCTGGTACCTGCAAAGGCCTGAAGAGGGTGTCAGATCCCCTGAAACAAATTACTGATGGTTTTAAGCCAACCTGTGGGTACTAGGAATCAAACCTGGGTCTTTTAGAAGCAATGTGCTTCCAGGTGATAGTGGCACACACCTTTAATCCCAGCACTTGGGAGACAGTCAGGTGGACAAGGACAGCATGGTGTCTGTACACTGAGGTCCAGAACAGTCATGGCTATGGGGAGAAACCCTGTCTCAGAATACAAAATGAGTGAATAAATGAATGAATTAAAAGGAACTCTGCTTTTACTGCTAAGCCATCTCTCTAGTCTCAACAAGTTTTGAAAGAGAAAGCCTGCAGGTGGGAGCGCGCCACAGCGCACATGTGGAAGACAGGTCAACTTTCAGTAGTATGTACTCTTTCCACCGTGTGGGGCTTGGGGATGGAATTCCAATCCTCATGCTTCTCAGCAAGTGTCTTTACCTGACAAGCCATCCCACCAGTCCTAGAGCTCATTTTATGAACAGTAGAAAATATTTCTAATATATTATTTTGCAGGAAGCATTTGAATTTAAAAAGCCAGTTAGACCTGCATCTCGTGGCTGCCTGAGTGCTCATGTCCATGAGGAAAGTAAAGACACTGCCTTCACCCACAGGCAGAGTTCAGCTCCAGCTCGGATGGTACGTGTTTGGGCTTTAGTACTGGGAGTTGGGCATGGGTAGAGAATTTATAACATGGCCTATGTGTGTGTTGTATCAGAGTGAGACTTAGCCCTGCTGAGCCTATGGTATACGCCTGGAACCAAGCATTTTGTAAGGAGGAGGACCAGGAGTTCAAAGTTATGCTCAGCTCTGCCGTGATTTAAGGCCAGCCTGGGCTACATGAAATCCTGTTTCAAAAACAAGTTTACTGTTATCGCTTGGTGGCTCATGTCTGTAAAGTGTTTAGAACGCTGAGGCCTATGAATTAGCTAGAGTTACCTCATTTGGCAGAAAGTTTCATTGGAGAAGTTATATTCGTCGAAGGACATGTGGAAGCAGACTAGAATTTAACTATAGATTCCTCGGTACATGATAATGGTTTGAAAGTATATATCTGAAACTGAATCTTTTTGTTAGATACTTGGGAATCAGAATGCTAAGATTTTCTGTAATTGCTTGATCATTAAAAGCACCTATAATTATAGATGCTGAGGATGCAGACTTTAAAAAAGCATGTGCTCATCTTACTAGTTTGGCTTTTGTTTGGATTGGAGGTTTTGTTGTTTTTCACTTTTTGAGACAGGATCTCTTAAATCCCTAGGCTAGCCTCAAATTTGCTATGTAGTCAGAGCTAGTCTCAGACTCCTAATGCCTCTGGGATTACAGGTGCTTGCCACCACACCAAATTGGTTTCCAAGGTAGGATGATGAGTAGATGAGGTGCATGAACTTGGTACCTCTTAAGCATCCGTTTCCTTTTAAGAAAGGAAACAAATAGCAAAGGATTATTTGGCTGTATTGACACATGTAGTCCTAACTACACCTGGGGCTGAGATAGGATAAACAGTAGCAGCACGTATTCTTAAGGAAGAAGAAAGGGACTGACTACCAAAAGTGTGTGGTGTGGCTTAAATGGGATTACAGTTGTAAAGATTTTGTTGCTGTCTAGGACATCATAATTCCTTATTTTAAAACTGGGCAGCTATCATTTTAATCACTTTTATTTTTAATTTTGTGGAATGGGTGGTATGTGTGCACATGCATACAGCTGCTGGGGGAGGCCAGAGGGTTAGGATCATGTGAAGCTGGAACTACAGGCAGCTGTGAGCTGTCTGAGGCAGATACTGGAGATTAAACTCAAAGCTTCCGCAAGCACAGTTCTTGCTCTTGCTCTTACCCATGGAGCCATCTCTCCGACCCCAGCTTTCATGTTATTCCTATTGAAGAGCCAGGTTAGAACCTACGCTTGGTAGTGTGCGCCTGTGAGTGACCTCAACATTTGGGAAGTGGAAGAAAGAGGTTCACTTTTAGCTCATGCTTGACTGCCCTGTCTCCTGAAATGATAAAGGAGTATGGTGGGGTTCCCCTTGTTTCCTTGTCTGGAGTTACATCGGCATTCTTGGACTTTCTCTGCTCTGCTATTTTGGGATCTCCATAGACTTGTGTTTTCAACAGGTCTAGATGATCACAGCCTTCACATGGTACAGCACATGGCCTTAGTTCTCACTACAAGCAGAGCTCAGGAGCCAGGGAGTCCAGTGCTCTCTCCTGACCTAAGGATGCCAGGTTCACACACGGTGCACGCGCACACTATCTCTTTTTTTCTTTAAGCAGTCTGCCTAAGCAAAGTGGTCTAGAGTTCTTGCTAATTTTGTCTTTCAGCTATCTTCAAATGAAAGTGATATTAGTGAATCAGGACATTTCAGTCCTCTTTTTACACCCCAGTCACCTGTGAAAGCCACTTTGTCTGATGAGGATGATGGCTTCATAGACCTTCTGGATGGAGAGAATCTGAAGGTACCATCTGTGGGTCGATGTGCCTATTCATTCTAATTACCCTGCAGAAGCCTCCTCAATAAACAGTTCCTTGAGTTTTCAGCCGACTGAATGATAGTTCATTTTACGAGAGTTCGTTAACTCTTCTGTCTGCTTGACTAAATCCAGCAGGGTGGAAGGTCAGATAATACTGGTAAGATCTTTCCTCTTACCCTGAGGGACAACACTAACCAGTCTTAGGAATAGGGAAGGAGAAATGTATTGAGATACTTCTGGAACTAAGATATAGCATGTGCTTGGGGGGGAGGGGGCGTATATAAGGCCTTAGGCTTAATCAGTCCCTTGTACCAAAAGGATACTAGCCTGCCCTGGTCTTACATGCCAGTAATTTCAACATTCAGTATGCTGAACAGGATTGCCATAAGCTTAAAGTTCAAGGCCAGCTCCTGCTATACAATAAGACTCTATCTCCAAAATAAAACTCAGAATTTCTTATCTAGACTTATATGGCATTTCTTAAGGGAGTTACCTGCAAAGCATTTAGTTGCTGGGTCTTCTTTATAGCCCCTGTGCTGGATCTATTTAAAAGCAGTTTTCTCTTCCTCTAGAATGATGAGGAGACCCCATCATGCATGGCAAGCCTCTGGACAGCTCCTCTTGTCATGAGAAGACCTACAAACCTTGTAAGTTGTTCGGTATGTGGAGTTCTGAGGAGCTGAGCCACTAAACAAAAGTCGACTTAACTATGTCGACTGAAACAACATAGGGCTTAGGGCCTGGGTTTTAGACTAATTGCCATTCAAATGGTTAGATTTTAATCCAAGGTTGAATCTGTCTCTTTCACCCTAAGGCCGATCGATGCGGACTGTTTGATTCCCCTTCCCCGTGCTGCTCCACCAGCAGCTCCAGCACTCGGGCAGTGTTGAAGAGAACAGACCGATCTCATGAGGAGTTTCCTCAAGGTACAAAGCGGAGGAAGAGTGTGCCTAGTCCTGTGAAAGCAGATGTTCTGGAGCCAACCCAGGTTAGTTAAGTTCTCCCTTGATCTAGAGTCATAACAGTCTTTTGGCTCTAAACATTTCAACTTGTTTGTCCTGTCCTTGCCAAGCCTTACTACTCATATTTTGTTTTTTTCTGAACAGGGTTTCTCTGTATAACTCTGGCTGCCCTGGCACTCACTCTGTAGACCAGGGTGACCTTGAACTCAGAAATCCACCTGCCTCTGCTTCCCAAACGCTGGGATTAAAAGGAGTGCACCACCACTGCCCAGGAAGCCTTGCTACTTTTATTTGCTTCTGTTTGTTTTTTACTTCAGAGATTGTGTCATTTGTTACTAGGTTTTTATTTTGCTTTGACTTTTGAGGCAGCATTCTGTTTCAGGTTGGCCTGGAACTTGTGATCCTCCTGGTTTTGCCCTGGTGCTTGGATTACAGGTGGGCATCACCATCCTGCATTCTTTGAATATCTATCTTTTTATCTGTCTTGTTAAAGAACTTGAGTCAGTTGTCATATCTAGAGGGTTCCACTGGTCTATAGAGTCCAGTACTGCTTTTTTGTCCCCTAGGTAATTTCATAGGGGTAGAATTGCTGTGTCATTGACCGTATGTATAGTTCAGTCTTGCAGATACTGCCAAATAGTTTTTCAGAGTGGTGTATTCAGTAGCAGTATATGAGTTGCATTCATCCTATGTTTCTGAATTGTATTTGGTAATGTCCTGTTCATTCTAGGTGTTGGTATTAGTTTCTTTTTGATTGCTGTGATAACACACCATAACTAATGCAAGTTACGGAAAGGGATTTGTTTGGGCTTAAGATTATTACCTTCACTGAGGAGAAGCATGGCAGCAAGGCATAGGAGCAGAAAAAACAGTGAACTGGGCATGGCATTAATGTTTGTCCCCAAGGCTGGCATGGTGGAGCAGAGGAAAATAGATCTCTTGAGTTCGAGGCCAGCCTGGTTTACAGCAAGAGTTCAGGGCAGCCAGAGCTACACAGAGAAACTCTGTCTCAAAACACAAAAAGGGGAAAAGAAAAGAAACCCAATGGCAACTTCCTCTAGCTACACCACTTCTAAGTCCCCCAAGCAGTGCCATCAATTGGGACCACATATTAATGCTCCAGCTATGGATATGTCCATTTAAACTACCATAGTATTCTAGCGATTGTGTGGTATCTGGAATTGGGGCAGTTCATTCTTCTGTTGCTGTGAGTATGATTGTTTTGTCTGTTTATATGTCTGTGTACACCATGCATGCCTGTGCCCACAGAGGTCAGAAGCATTGGATTCTCTAGAGCTGCAACTACTAATAGTGTAATCCACTCTGTGGCTCTAGAAACAACAAAGTGTTCTTAGCTGTTGAACTATCTCTCCAGCCCCCATTATGCAGGGCTTTATTTGTTTTCTAGGGTATTGAGTTTGTGTTGTTGTGGGGGACAAGTTTGCTTGGTGCTGAGGACTGAACCCAGGGCATTGTGCTTGTTACTCAAGTGCTCGGTTGCCAAGCTCCATCTCTATTCTTTCTTACTTTCCTATGCCATTTATTTATTCAGAGGGAGGGATGTAAATACCACAGTGCACATGTGGAGGTCAGGAGGTCAGAGTACAATTTGGAGACAGTTCTCTTTGCAGTGTTGACATGTTCTTGCTTGCCTTGAACTTTTCTTTGCCTTCCTTATGCTAGAATCACAAACCAGGTTTTTGTCTTGGTTTGAAATTTTGGGGTGTGTGTGTGTGTGTGTGTGTGTGTGTGTGTGTGTGTGTGTGTGCATGCCTGTGCCATGGTGCACAAGAACCTGTCTATAAAAAATAATAGAATGGCCGGGCGATGGTGGCGCACGCCTTTAATCCCAGCACTTGGGAGGCAGAGGCAGGCGGATTTCTGGGTTCGAGGCCAGCCTGGTCTACCGAGTGAGTTCCAGGACAGCCAGGGCTACACAGAGAAACCCTGTCTCGAAAAACCAAAAAAAAGAAAAAAAAAAAATAGAATGGCTTCAGCTTCTTGATATTGCTAAACAAAGGACAGATCTGTCTGCCTCTGCCTCACTAGTGCTGGGATGTAAAGGTGTGCACCACCACCGCCTGGCACTTCTTTTTAATTTCCTATTTAATGAAGAAAAAAGGGGACAAGTGACCATCAAAGAGTGCTCTTTGGGTCCCTCTACTCTAACCTAACAGGTTGGGCTTGGGAAAGAATCTTAATGTGCCTGCACACCTCCACGCTCCTCCTTTTAAATACTATTGTGGTGTAAGTCCTTTGTGTGCATTATGGCATGTGTGGAGGTGAGAGGATGACATTCCAGCCTTGGTTCTCTATCCACTGTGGGATTCCAGAATTGCTGCTGTCAGGCACATACAAGTACTTTGACCCTCTCAGCCACCTCACTGGCCTCATCGTGGCTTTGAAAGGCTTACTGCTGTCCTTGGAAGAAAAAAAAGAAATAGTTCAAAGTTCTAACCTTACTCCTGTTGCCTCTAGATTACAGTTCTCGGGCATACTTACACAGTGGTTCCTTGTGTAGCTGTTGAGCAGAATCACAGAAGGCTATTTAGTTAGAGGAAACCCAAATGATCTTTACAACTTGAATTTTGTTTTCTTACAAAAAACTTGCTTATCAAAAGTTCAAGAGCTCTACTGAGATAAAGTAATTATGTGTTATTTTGTGAGCCATGTAACAATGGTCTTCTGTTATAGTGACACCTTCAGGTTCTAGTTTGGTTTTGGGGGGTTTTGGGGGTTTTTCTTTTGTTTTTTTAATTTTTATTTTTAAGGCAGATTCTTGCCATGTAGTCCTGGCTAGGCTCAGCATTGTGGCAGTCCTCCTGCTTCTGGGATTATCAGCGCAACAGTTTTCGTTGTGAACACTAAAAAGGAAAGGTGCTGCTGTGTTGGCATGCTGGTAATCCCTGTGGATTCTGAGTTTGAAGCAAGCCTGGTCGACATTAGCAAGTTCCAGGCCAGCCAGAGATACATGGTGAAACCCTGTCTCCAGAAAGAGATATGCGAGGTTTTCAGAGAAATTTAACTAGTTAATAAATAATGCGGAGCTATCTTTTCCTTCTGATTTAGTCACAGTACAGAATCTTATTTACTGTAGGCATTCATATTTCAGTTTCTTCTTCTTGGCATGGTAAAGGTAAATGATTTTAGGGGTTTTAGTCAAAACTTTGGTCTCATTTTTCTACCTTGGGTTTCTTACAGCTTCTACATCAGTCTCTATCCCTGACATCTTCCCTCAAAGGAACCATTGAGAACATTTTGGACAGTGACCCAAGAGACCTTATAGGGGATTTCTCCAAGGTAACTGCAAGCAGAGTTACTCTAGTTGGATGTTGCTGGCAAGGGGTGCTAGAACCTCACTTAGCCTTTCTGTTTCCTCAAGGCAGCCCCTGGGGTGCCTCCAAAGTAACAGGTTTTTTTTGTTTTTGTTTTTTAATTTTTTGTTGTTGGGTTTGTTGTTGTTGTTTTTTCGAGACAGGGTTTCTCTGAAAAGCCTAGGCTGTCCTGGAATTCGCTCTGTAGACCAGGCTGGCCTTGAACTTAGAAATCCGCCTGCCTCTGCCTCCCAAGTGCTGGTATTAAAGACATGTGCCACCACTGCCCGGCTTAAATTTATTTTTTATTGGATATTTTATTTACATTTCAGATGCCATCCCCTTTCCCTGTTTCCCCTCCCTAGAAAACCCCTATCCCATGCCCCCTTCTCCTTTTTTGCTTTTATACAATTTTTTTAATGTTAATCAAAGGCTTTATAAGTTTGGTAGTGCTCAATATCAGTCAGAAGTGTAACCCAATACCCAACCTAGATATATCAACTATCTTTGACTGGCGGAGACACATGAACATCCGCCTCTATGAAGGTAACAGTTTTTAAAGTAAAAGATAAGGAACAAGTTGAACTTCTCAGGATGAGGTACGTGTTGGTCATGAGACTTGCTGGCTCAGTAGTTTCCTGTATGGTTAGCCACCTTCACGCTGACTCGTAGTGCAGGCTTTCTGGGCACTGGGCTTCCAACTACCAATGTAATATGCATGTGCAGCACTCTGAGGAGTTGACAAGACAGTGTCTTAGAAGGTCTACATTTGACCCCAAGTTGTTGCAGATGTTGAGCAGCATGGCCAGGGAGGGCTTAGCCTGTAAAGGAAGTCACAGTGTTTCACAGAGTGAGAGCTGCAGGCCATAAGTAGTGGGATCTGGGTCTTTGAGACTGTTGTTAGCTCGGTGGTTTCCTGTATGGCTACCCACCTTCACTCTGAGCCATGTTCCAGTTTGTCTGGGAAAATCTGAGCCTGAATTGTGGGTACATCAGTCAGGTGGGTTTTGAAAGAACCAGGCAGCTGGGCATGGTGGCCCACACGTTCAGTCGTAGCACTTGTAAGGCAGAGGCAGATCAAAGCCAGCCTGGTCTATATAGTAACTTCAAGGACAGTGAAGCTCTATAGAGAGACCTTGTCTTTAAAAACAAAAGGAGAAAGAACAGAGTTTGGAGGAAGAAACAAGCAAAGCTGTTGGTTTGTCTCGTGGTCAGTGACAGGTTAGCTCTTAATTCATCCAATTGGTTTTTCCATTCTCACTACCTACACCATACTGGGCAACCAGGTACGTATCACATGAGCAAGTTGTCTCACTTTCCGAGGCGTGGTCTCACTCTTCTACCCAAACTGACCTCCTGCCTTAGCCTCAGCACACAGTACCATGCCCGTTCTCTATGTGTTTTTATTAGTTACAGAGCCTCATATTCTAAGTTGGCCCCAAACACAGACTCAGGCTGGGGGTGATCTTGAACTTGTGTCTTCCTCCTGAAGGCTGTTATTACAGACACACTGTTTTGCATTACAGGTGTTATTAGAGTCACACCTGCTCTCCTTACTGAATGTGTGTTTGTTGTTTGAAACCTGGTTCTTCTGCCTCTTCCCAACCCCTAGTGCTGGGACTAAACTTGTGTGCATTTAAGTGATTTCTCATACTAAGACAAGAGTTCCTGATTAAAAACAAGAGAGAGAATGCTGGGTGGTTGTGGTGCTGCTGTACACCTTTAATCTCAGCATTCCAAAGGCAGGCGGGTCACTGGTCGGAGGACAGTCTGGTCGACAGAGTGAGTTCTAGGACAGCCAGGGCTACATAGAGAAACCCTGTCTTGAAAAATAAAGCAGGGGCTAGTGAGATTGCTCAGTGGTTAAGAGCACTTCTGCTCTTCTGGAAGAGCACTTTGATTTCTGGAGGTCCTGAGTTCAAATCCCAGCAACCACATGGTGGCTCAAAACCATCTGTAATGAGATCTGATGCCCTCTTAGTGGAGTGTCTGAAGATAGCTACAGTGTACTTACATATAATAAATAAATAAACCTTTGGGCAGGAGCGAGCTGGAGAAGGGAAGGGGGGGAAACCAAAGCAAAACAATATTAACAAAAAAGCCAAGGAAGAAGGAAATCACCTGTGATTTCTATGTTCAAATCTAGATTTGGGATTACTAATTCCATGCCAGCCTGGAATAATGACTGACTTCTTTAATCCCAGAAGCAGGCACATCTCATGAGTTTGGCGCTAAACTGGTCTGCATAATGAAAACATGTCTTCTTAATAATTTAAATACCTAGATGTTAGTTAAGTGCATAGGAAGGTAACTAGCATATACTATTTATTCTCTTATGTTTGTTTCTGAGTTTGTTTTTTGAGCTGCTTCCTACCAGCCAGGCAGCAGGATAAACTTAAATATTTGCAAGCTTTCACATCCCTAAATATCTTCTGTTTCCTTTTTCTTTTCTAAAGGGTTATCTCTTTCATACAGTCTCTGGGAAGCATCAGGATTTGAAATACATTTCTCCAGAAATTGTAAGTCGGGCTTGTGGAAACCATTGCACTTGGGAAGTTGCAGTCTTGTTGTCTGACAGCCAAAAATGACACCCTCCTCCCTTTCTCTTCATAGATGGCATCTGTTTTGAATGGCAAGTTTGCCAATCTTATTAAAGAGTTTGTTATTATTGACTGCCGATACCCATATGAATATGAAGGCGGCCACATCAAGGTTTGGATTCTTTTGGGGGGGGGAAGCTGGGGGGTTGTTTTGGTTGTTTTTTGTTTGTTTGTTTTGGTTTTTTGAGACAGGGTTTCTCTGTATAGCTCTGGCTGTCCTGGAACTCACTCGGTAGACCAGGCTGGCCTCGAACTCAGAAATCCACCTGCCTCTGCCTCCCAAGTGCTGGGATTAAAGGCGTGCGCCACCACCGCCTGGCAAGGTTTGGATTCTTGAGACTTATTATCTTGGGAATCTTAGAAGGTGGGATAGTGAAGTCAACTCTTGGCTGACGGTGAGAATTTAAAACAAGCCGATATACATGAACTGAATGAACATTCCCACCAGCTCCACTTGACTGCCTCATACTGTCCTGTTTCAGGGCACTTCTAGGTGGCATCTCTGATGTCTAAGCTACTCGGTGGGGCCACAAAGAGTTCCGCAGCATTTGAAATACTTAAATATGAAGGTTTGAGCACCCTAGAGCTCCTGACTAAAAACAAGCCAGTTTGACGACATGGCCCAGTATCTGTACCAAGACACTGTTGTTCAGTCAAGCTGCCTACTTTGTGAAGGGACATGTTGGAACACAGGTTTCTAGAAGGAAGGAGCTGGTCGCATCACTTTAGTATTATCATATAAAGCAGTATTTAAATGTGATCTTCTGACTTTATCCAGTGACATTTCCAATCCTCATGTGTGTTACTGAATGGTCAGAGTGTATAGACTTGCAGAGAAAGGCTCATTGAGATAGCAGAGGCAGGGTGGTCTACTGCACTGATGTGCCATGGGACCTACACAATCATAGGTGTGCTTTAGCAGGTGCTCAGTATCTGCTGTCTTCACAGGGTGCTGTGAACTTGCACATGGAAGAAGAGGTTGAGGACTTCTTACTCAAGAAACCTATCGTGCCTACTGATGGCAAGCGTGTCATTGTCGTATTCCACTGTGAGTTTTCTTCTGAAAGAGGCCCTCGAATGTGAGTACCACAAAGAATAAGGCTTTGGGGTAGAGGCATCACAACAGTGGAAGGCAGTAGTGTATGCTTTCTTTACTGGGGCCATATGTCATAATCCTAGCATACCAGGCATCCTGTTGTACACATCACAAGTCACTCCAGTGCCCTGGTCTGTACATTATGTGTATATGTGGCTTTTGTGGAAACTCTAATTCCCTTTATAACATAGTTTCCCTTAGTTGTACTTCCTATCCACTGATTTGTCTGTCTTTCTTTCTTTCTTTCTTTCTTTTTTTTTTTTTTAAGATTTGTTTATTTTATGTGTATGAATACACTATCACTATCTTCAGACACACCAGAAGAGAGCATCAGATCCCATTACAGATGGTTGTAAGCCACCATGTAGTTGCTGGGACTTGAACTCAGGACCTCTGGAAGAGCAGTCAGTGCTCTTAACTGCTGAGCCATCTCTCCAGCCCCCCGTGATTTGTCTTTCAAACAGCCTTTTTTTCCTCCCTTCAAAAGGGTTTCACTGTGTAACCCTGGCTATCCTGGAACTCACTCTGTAGAACAGGCTGGCTTCAAACTCACAGAGATCCACCTGCCTCTGCCTCCTGAGTGCTGGGATTTTAGGCACCTGGCCAAATAGACTTTCTTACCACTACTATTTATTTTATACTTTGTGCGCATGCCATGCCACAGTGTGTATGTAGAGTTGAGAAGACAGCTTGGGGGAGTGTGTTCTGCCATGTGGATTTCTGAGGTCAAACTCAAATCATGAAACAACTTTCACCCATCTTGCTATCCCAAACATTCTTTCCCCTTTTTGGTGGGGAGGGGTTCAAGGTATGGTTTCTCTGTTGAGCCCTCGATGTCCTGGAACTCAGGACACTAGACCATGTTAGCCCCAACTCAGAGATCCACCTTCCTTTCCCTCCGAAGTGCTGGGAATAAAGGCCTGTGACAGCACTGCCCAGCCCAGTGTGTGTGTAGTACATACTTGAATGTCGTTTATGGACTCAACCTTTACATCTCCATTGCAAATGATTTCCAGGGTTCTCCTGTTGAGTCTTGTAGTGATACTCTTTCCAGACGACTCACGGTTGGTCCTTTATATTGGTTTTCACTTTGGCTCTCCCAGTGTCTGTATTGATTTCCACTTACTAACTGGTCTCATAACATCCTTTAATACCGAGTAGTTGTTCTTTAAGCAAAAGACAGAAAAGTCTGAAGATCTTATTCTGCAAATGTTGATATGGCATCTGGCTGGTGGTGTAGGGCTTATTCCAGCCCTGGGGAAGCTAAGCAAGAAGAGCACGAGGATAAGGCCACCCTGAGCTGCATGAGAGAGACCCTGTAACAAAAAAGCAAACTAACTTACTGTCGGGCTAGGAGTGTGGCTCAGGTCAGATGAGAGCACTTCTCTAGTATTTGTGAGGTTCTGGGTTCAAGGGCAGGTATGATAGCACATGCCTTTAATTCCAGCAGTCAGACAGAATCATGGTCAGTCTGAACTACACAGTGGCATAGTGAGAACCTGTCACCACATGTTTAACACATGGAACGTAACATTTGAGCAGTACCTGAATATTGACACATGAATGGAGATAGTGGAGACCTGCATCCACTCTCAGATTCTTATTGTTATTTTAGCAATAACAATATAGCAAACCAAAACTCTACCTTTGTGGAGGTCGAATTGCAGAGTAAATAGGAGGCAGGCAAGCATATAAAAAAAACTTAGAATTATGCACAAAATTTTCAGAAGGCCTTCAAAATGGGGTCAAAGGTGGAAGCTCAGGGGCAGAGAATAAGGAGATTAAAGTGGGCTGAATGAGATGTGGGGCAGCACACAGTAGGACGCCGAAAAGTACAGCTTGCACATTGCTTGGGCAGAGTGCAAAGAGAACAGCACAAGGTTCTACTAGCTACTGGGGACAAAGAAGGCCTAGTCTAGAAGGAAGAATTCTGCTTAGGTGAAAGGAGCACAAGAAGGAAGAATTCTACTTAGGTGAAAGGAACTGAATGGGGGACCATAGGACAGAATGAAGAGCAAGTTGGCTCAAAGCTGTTGCTGTAGATGGTGTCAGTGGGAAGCAGGTGGAGGCAGTACCTGGACACTATCTGTTGTCTCCTGTTCCCTAGACTGAATGAGGTGACCTGACTGTGTCCTTCGTTCCTTTTCACTAGGTGCCGATATGTAAGAGAAAGAGATAGGCTCGGCAATGAGTACCCCAAACTCCACTACCCTGAGCTGTATGTCCTGAAGGGGGGATACAAGGAGTTCTTTTTGAAATGCCAGGTGAGGTGGCTATGGGCATGTCTCCACATCCCCATGCTAGACCAAAGGGTCGGTTGTGGCTGCTGCTTGCCAGGGTCTGGGGACACACTATGTATCTGCTAAGCACCAAGCTCCTGTGGAACTCACTGGTACTTGCTTGTTGCCTTCCCAGCCTTGCAGCTCTAAGCAGAAGATAGCAGATGATGTGAGGCAGGCAAGTCTTGACCATGTCCTCTCATATTCCTTTAGTCTCACTGTGAGCCCCCCAGCTACCGACCAATGCACCACGAAGACTTTAAAGAAGACCTAAAGAAGTTTCGCACCAAGAGCCGGACCTGGGCAGGGGAGAAGAGCAAAAGAGAGATGTACAGTCGCCTTAAGAAGCTCTAAGCCAAATGGCAGCAACCCAAGCTTCCCTCTGCCCTGTCCCTTTTCCCTTTGCTGCAGAGCAGTAAGCAAAGGGGCCAGCATACGGTACCTGGAGAAAGACCTGGGCCTTCCATTCCTTGAACCTGTCTCCTACAGTCCCAGGCTGGAGCCCAGGGCATCCTGCCGTTACACTCTTCTGTTCTGTAAGAAGTCCTTTCCTGTCAGGACTGTCTGCCAAAGCTGGACAAGCACAGCACAGACTGGAGTCTGGAGTCTGACTGAGCATCCCATGAAGAAGTACCCGGGCCTTATTGGGCAGATCCTGGCCTGTCGTGAGGGAAGAGAAGCCACTGAAGTGCTGCTGGCCAAATACCAAAGATAGGCTGGAAGGGAGAGGTCCTCATGGATGACTCTTAACTTTAATTTATTCAGCTTCATCAATTATTTTATTATTGTTTTAATTCCGCAAGACTTTTACTTTACTGCTTCATTAAGTCAAAATACTGCCATTCTAGGTAGAGTTTTATCATCCTAGGAACTACCTCTATTTTTAATTTAAAAAAAAAAAAAAATGGGGCAGGGATAAGAGAAAAGGCAAACCCGTTGTGGACAGTGCAAGGAGCTCAGTCACCCCTAGGAGGCGCTGTAGACTGGTATTGCTGCTACTCAAAAGTCAAGGACTGAGATGCTGGTAAGAGCCTGCACCAGATCCAGGCTTGGCTACAGGACATAAGCTAACCTTCCCAGACCTACTTCTGCCCTTGGTGATGTCCTTTGAGGAACGTCTTGTCTGCACCTCTCCTCACCCCAGGTCCCCATGACAGTGGCTGGTGTAGGAGTCACAGGAAGGCACTTCAGGCAGCTTCCATCAGGCCATTCCCAGGCCAGTACTGGAATGCTGTACTGTACCCCAAGGTGGGAGTCGGGAGACATGGAAGAGTGGAGTCCACAGAGTGAGGGAGGAGCATGCTCACTGAATGTCCTTTAAAAAAAAGAAAAAAAGAGTCATGAGTCAGAGTAGCCAATCAGTGTTGGGTGGGCACCCAAGGTTGAGTAGGGGGTGGGAAGCCCAGGCTGTTAGGTGAGAGGAGTGGATCCTGGCCTACAGACGACTAGAATTTCTCAGGTGGGCGTAGAAAATTTTGAAGTCAAATGTTCTGGGTTTATCATGTTTTAATTTGAGGGACAGAGAGTGGTGAATCACATCAGTTACCCCCTAATCTAACCCTGGAAGTGAGGCTCTCAGGAACGCCTCCCATCTGAGGGACTGGGCTGCTTCGATTGTTTTGGTGTCTGCCTCCCTGCCATCCATCTTTGCTCCATTGGGGTCTAGCCAGGTTTTTTTTAGGAAGAGTCTCCCCTCTTACCTCTGCTTTCTATTCTGGGGGTGGGGAGGGAATCAGTGATATTGAAGATGGCTAGTTGCTTTGTTATGGGTTTGAGTCGCATTTGGCTATAAAACAAATCTTGTTTTGAAAATATGTGGAGAGCAAGGGAATGAGCAGCCTCTTCCCGGTGTGTTGAAGTGTGTCCCAGTTGGTCCCTGGTCTGGTTTGTAGAGCTTCTGTTAGTCGAATGGCTTTCAGACTGTACCAGCTTAGCTAGCATTGTTAACCAACGGTTGCAGGCTCTGCAAATAAAAGTGATCTCGAACCCACGTTCTCTGCCTAGTTCCTGATATGCTCAAATGGAAGTTTCATTTGCCTTTAGAGTCCCAGGGTCACATAACTAAACTAAGCCACCTATAATTCTTTGAGAGGATAAAAAAAATTTAAAAAGATTCAATTTGCCTTTAGGAATAGCTGAAACAATTCCCCAAAGCATGTGCTCTGTGATTGACAGAATAAAATGGCCTTAATCTTAAGCAAAGCAGAGCACTCCTTCCATCCCATATAGACAGACAAGTGGGTCTCTGAGCTGTAGGCCAGCCAGATGAGACCTATCAAAATGATTTTCTTTGAGTGTTCCATGTGGTCTTACAGCTTAGTCTTTGGGGAGGTAAAGCCCTGAGGATTGGAATTGAAGCCCGGCGTCACGTGATAAAAAAGCAGCTCTCATGAGTTGTCCTCCGGCTCCCACATAGAGTCTGGTACGTGTGTTCACACCAAGTAAGTTAATTTTTTTTTCATATAAATCTCTTTTAATTTTAGCACTTATGGGTCAAGGTGGGAGGATATCAAGTTCAAGACCAGCCTTATCACCTTAGTAAGACTTGATCTCAAAAAGCTTTAAAGGCCTGGGGTGTACCTCTGTGGTAGAGTACTGTCTGGCATCCATCTTCAGTTACACATGCCAGCCCCTGAACAATAGCAGGCGCTGGAGAAACAGGAAGAGAGAAACTCAGTAAGGACTGTAAAGACGGTCTTTGTTTTGATATTTCAAAGGAAATATTGGGAGAAAGTTGTTGGGAGCCGACTTTTAGCAGAAAGTGGCTAGAAAGCAGCTATCATCTTTGCAGTCATCTGGAGCCATATACCCTAATGAGAGACTTGTTTTTCAGCAGCCTACAACAGCTGAGCACACTCTGACAAATATCTTGTTTATCCCACATAGTTTGTTTTGCTGTTTAGTGCCCCCAGCTGCATGGTGCACGGGGTAAAATGTTTTCACCTGTGTTCTGCATGTGCTTATAAATTCCCAGGATTTCCTTGTAGTGGTGTGGTGTAGTAGTAGTAGGTGTAGTGGTGTGTGTATGGTGGAGACAGTAAACAAGTCTTGACTACAGATCCTCTGGCTTGTCTCTATTCTTCGAATCTCTTCCCCTTCTTCCTCCTCTCTCTCTCTCTCTCTCTCTCTCTCTCTCTCTCTCTCTCTCTCTCTCACTAGACCCTGACCTGGGGAACAGAGAGGGCTGTTACAATTTGGCCCCCAAACGTGGGCCTGAGTGGTCCTTTACAGAAAGGGGGGGCTATATGCCAGGGTGGGTCTGAGTAGTGAACTAGCCAGGTAACCTAGGTGACTAGGATGGTTGAAGACTGCTGTAGGGAAATAGCCAGGCTCTAAACAGTAACATCCCAAGCAAAGCCAGGCAGACAAAGAACACCAAGAGAACAGCCAGACAAGGTGAATGACTGATGCAGAAACCTGACAGCAGATGGGCCAAGAGATCCAGGATGGGATCCTGTGAGAAAACCTTAAGACCTTGGGCAAGCAGAGACTTCTAGAGGTGCAGAGCCCTTGGCTGAACTAGGGCTCCCAGAACAGTACAAACAGTCCCTCCTGTGACCCTGGGAAGCTTTCCCAGCTGTCCAGTCAGCCTCTGCTCACAGGGCTCCCCTTTGTCTTCTCAGATTTCAGTCAGCACTTCAGGCTATGCTGCCATAGCTACACTGTGGCCACCAGATGGTGATGGTGTCCCCAGGTTAGTTCCCTCACAGCTGTCTTGCAACTCCTCCCAGAAAGGCAGCTGAGGTGAAGCCTGGGCCTTCCTTGTAGCTCAAGGTTACTTGGTATTCCCCAGCCCCTCATGGTGTATTCGAACACACCATTGACACATTGGTGGGGTCCACTTCAGTCTTGTTTAATCACTTGCTATTTCTAGTGTCTGTGCATCGGTGTGTTGCATACATGCATGTCTGTGTGAAGGTATCAGATTCCCTGGAGCTGAAGTCAGTGGTGAGCTGCCATGCAGGCATTAGGACTTGATTCTAGGTCTTCTGTAAGAGCAGCCAGCATGTTCCCAGCCACTAAGCTATCCAGTCCCACTTCAGCCTTTCTGATGTCTAACTCCACAAACAACTTGGGAAGCTGAGACGCCAGAATTTGAAATTTGGGGCTAGAATTTATTTGAGATATATAGATGCTGCTTGCTTTCTTTAGAGCTTTTTTGTTTTTAGAATAAAATAATTTTTTTTGTTTTGTTTTTGTTTTTTTTCAAGGCAGGGTTTCTCTGTGTAGTCCTGGCTAAAATAAATTCTTAAAAAACAGAATCGCCAGTCCAGATAAGTTGGAGACACCCACATTAAACACTTACTTGGGGGTTGGTTTGTTTCCCAGGCCTTTTGCATAGCCACTGTTTGTTGGTTTGGTTTCCTGCTGGTGCTGACTGCCCACGTTTTATGAATGGGAACACCCATGCTCCATTAGTTCCTGAGTTCCTCTTGTAACTCATTAACAAACGGTGGAAGTGGGAGTAGGCCTCTGCTCTCCAGTTCCAAGTCCTAGACTCTTTCTCAACTTTCTCTTGCTTTCAAGTCACCCTCCAGAGAGCTCTGCTAGTGAGCTTGCTTACTGCCTGACTAGTACAGTTCAGGAAGGGAACTTTTAGGGAACCACTAATGGACGGCACTGCAGCTAGTTACTGGGACAGAGCCTGTGTTACAGTGATTCAGACTGAGCCTGAGAATTTGTGCAGCCTGGTTAGACTGAGAGACCCTGATTCAAAATACAATGAAGGAAGGTTTTTAATCTGGTTTTTTATCTTCTTTTACTGCTAAAATACTTCCATAAAGAACCTTTCCTTCACACAACAGAACAGCACAGTCTGGAGGACAGGTCAAAAAATTAGGGTGGGAAGGTATGCTGAGGCTTGGGGGTGGGTACCCTCTCATCCCACGTGTGTGTGTGTGTGTGTGTGTGTGTGTGTGTGTGTGTGTGTGTGTGTGTGGTGTGTATTTTGAGGCCGGGTCTTTCTATGATGTAGTCCTAGCTGGCCTCAATTCTCTATGTAGATCAGGCTAACCTTGAAAACACAACTAACTCCGGAGTGCAGGATAAAAGGTGTGTACCACCACGTTCAGCTTGGACTTTGATGTTTTTGATTTACAATGATTGCCTCTGGGCAAATCCAGCAATGAATTCCCATGAAACTTAATTTTCTAACTTCTGGCTGGAAGAACCTGCTTTCCTTTCTTCTTGCTGGGTCATCATAGGAGAGTTCTGAATCCAGAAAGAGATTGGACACTTGATCCAAGTTTGACATGGGAGAGAAATTATCTGGGCAAAGCCTACCTCCTGGCTATTCATGTCCCCTGAATGTCATGTCTATTTCCAGACCCAGCTGGCCATGCCCCAGCATTTTGTTGTCCTGAGTCCCAGTTCTAGATAGGTTTATGTCATTCAGCTGAAATCTATGCTCTGCCCTCCTGAGACACACCCTGCTTCTCCCCTGCTATCTGCCCCATACCTACCCTGGCCCAGAGAGGGTAAAAAGGGTTATGCTGGTGGAAACCAAGGCACGTCACCTGCCTGGCATTTGTCAATGCCCAAACAACAGGGTGTGCAGGAAGAAGAATGACAAGCCTTGACAGCTGCCTAGCTACATACCTATGGTGGTAGGGAAGCTGGTCAGGCTGGGCTGAAATAGGGTGTGGTGTCTGGAGTGGGAGCCTCATGACCCACCTAGACATCTGGTTGGCTCACAAGGTCCAGATGTGCTGACAGGTGGTAGCTAGCCCAAAACACAGGCTGCTGAGTATCTCTCATGGCCCCAGGATTTGGTGAGCAATCTGAGCAGATGAGAGCATGGAGGGATGGAAACATTATGATCCCTAATGTGCAGATAAATAATGGGGTGACTAGAGAATTAAGTGACGTACTTAGTGAAGCTCCATTAAGTACTCAAAAAACTCAGTTGATCTGAGTCCAGCAGCCAGGGTAGAATCAGTGTCTGATTCAACTTTTATCTTGCCCATATCTGCAAAACATCAGACAAAAATCAAGATAAATGCAAAAAAATATTTCAGGGAGTCCTCATGGAGTCTTTCCACTTACAAATGAACAAACAGGCCCTGAGGAGAGGCTGTGATTCAGCATACCTGGCCAGCCCAGGCTGAGGCATGCAGTGACCGCCCTGCCTCCAGCCTGGTCTCTATTCTGGTTTACAGAACTGATTTTCCACTGGGCTTTCCTCTCTCTGCCACCCACCACCTAGTCATAGAAACCTGCTGAGACAGGAATAGGAACCACCTATTTTTATTTGGTATTTTTAAATATACTGAGTGACACAATGCCGCCTCCTTTTTAGTTTTGTCTTGAGATGGTATCACAGAACCTACTTGGCTTCCAACTTACCTTGGATTTCTGGTCCTGTCTCTCCCTCCTGAGCGCCAGGATTGCAGGTGTGCACCACCATACCTGACTAGTGTGTTCCAGGGATGGGACCCAGGGTTTCCTGTATTATAAGCCAATGCTCTGCCAAGTGTCCTGAATCTCCAGGCCTGTGTTTTGTTTAGTTTTCTGCTTCAGGGTCTTATGTATCCCAGTCTAGACTGGAAAGAATAGAGATCCTCCTGCCTTCATTTTCTAAGTACTGGGATTACAAACACACACCACCATGTCTCCCAGATGAAGAAACAAGACCTAGGGAGGTAACAAGCAGAGCATAGAGCTGACCTCATTTCATCCCTCCTCACTCCCTTCCCGGATCATCCAAAAGTCTACTCTAGCAGGAGTTCTCCTCAGAGGCTTATTGACTGGGAAAAGCTCTAAGGAACTCGCCCTAAGGGGAAGTGGATGGAACCCTTTCTTTTCTAAATAACATTGGTGAGCCAGAGACGGGTTGATATTTCCTGCAGATGTTGGTGAAAGTCTAAGCACAGCTGGACATGGTGTTGCATGCCAGTAATTCCATAACAGAGAGGCAGAAGCCAAAGGATCATTGCAAGTCCGAGGCCATCCTGGCCTACAGTGGGAGACCTCATCCCCGGGAGGGGAGAGAAGGCTGAGGATACAGCTTAGCTGGGAGAGTGGATGAAGCCTTGGGTTTGAGCCCCAGTGCTACTGAAGCCCACTGTGGTGGTGCATTCCTGAAATCCTACTACTAGGGGGGTGGGGCAAGAGGATCACAAGTTCAAGGCAAGCCTTGGCTATATAGGGAATTTGAGGTCAACCTGAGATACATGATGAGACCATGTCGTGTCTCAAGACAATAAGGGAGGGGGTTGTTCCTGTGTTTCATAAAAAAACAAAATCTCCAGGTAGTGGTGGCACACATTTTTTTGTTTTTTGTTTGTTTGTTTTAAAGATTTATTTATTTTATGTGAGCCCCTTGGTGCTGTCGCTGTCTTCAGACACACCAGAAGAGGGCATCAGATCCCATTACAGATGGTTGTGAGCCACCACGTGGTTGCTGGGAATTGAACGCAGGACCTCTGAAAGAGCAGTCAGTGCTCTTAACCACTGAGCCATCTCTCCAGCCCCTCTAAGTCGTGGCACACATTTTTAATCTCAGCACTCTGTCCCCTTCCAAAATAATAATGATACAATAAATAATATTTTCCTATGGATGTGACTATATGTTTGTATTTCCAGCATGTGGTTCAGAGGTATTGGATCTACTGGAACTAGAGTTACATGTAGTTTTAAACTTCCCAGTATGGGTGCTGGGAAATGAATCTGGGTCCTCTGGAAGAACAGTGCTCAGTCCTAACTACTGAGTCATCTCTCCAACCTATTGTTTCCTGGGTATAGTGTGTGTGTGTGTGTGTGTGTGTGTGTGTGCAATTGTACAGCTGTGCACTTGGCCCTGATTGGGTTAGTGAAAGGATGGAAAAGGGACAGACAAAAATGTGCCAGAAAGCTAGGCTCAGGTGAGCCATGGACGCTAATGGAGATGAGCCAGCAGCAGCCAGGAAAGTCAGTGCACTGATTTTAGGAATCTGGATCCAGGAGGCAGATCCAGTGAAGAAGGAGGCAGGTTTAGTTCATCTCAGTAAGAGGTCTCTATAGGGAGCAGTCTCTGTTGTAAACATCTAGGAGGAAGCTGTGGTTGAGACATCACACCATCAACATGGGCCAAAGGGCTTTGCCAGTCCCATGGATTTGAGGCACTGGAGTCCTTGACATGGCCTTGTTCATGTCAACCACACACTCACTCAGGGCACGTGTATGTGCGCGTGCACGAGCGAGAGCGAGAACGAGCTCGCACTCACATGGGTTCATGTGACATATTCGAAGGTCAGAGAAGGGGCAACCTCTGTTGGTCCTCACTTTCTACCTCGACCTTCCTGGCCGGCTTCTGGCTCCACCTCCCAGCGTGACCCCAGTGTTCTGGGATTGCAGACACACAGCTACTACATCTGGCTCTATGTGCATCCTGGGATCCAACTCAGGTCCGTGTGCTTTGGGGGCACATGCTTTCTCTCCAGAGCCATCTCCTCAGCCTGAAAAGCTTTGTTTTCCTGTAGTGGTGCATGTGGAACCTAGGGTCTTGCTCATGCCGGGAGAGTCCTGTGCCACGGAGCAGTGTTCCCAGTCTCCAGCAATGTTCTTATCCCAAATGTTGATCTCTTCCCCCAAATCCAAAGCTTTCTCAAGCTCCCAAGCTGTTTAGTCTCTGCCTGAAGGTCACGGCAAGGTCTCCTTTTCCGTTTTGCCCTGCTGGCCTTTCCTGCTTTACTTCCTGTCTCCTTGTTCATCCTCTGGTCCAGCCAGATTTCTCAGCGTTCCTCAGCCACTTGCCTGTTGACAGCTCAGTACCCTTGAACATGCTGTTCCCTTCATGGGAGACACCTTTCCCTCTTGGCGAGTCAAACTTGCCGGGCTTTTCTGCCCAGCTCAGTTCTCCTCCAGAGACACCCCGGGTGGCATCAGCAACCTTTACCTTTGCTCTCTCAACAACTTAGCTGTACAATTATTTGTTTACTTAATCTAATTAATCATGTCTCTATTTTAATTAAGGTCATTGACGTATTTAATTAGTTAGTTTGGAGACAAGGTTTTGATATGCAGACTAGGCTGGCCTCAAATTCCCAAATGGTCTCAAATGATTCCCCTGCCTCAGTCTCTTGCTAGGATTGCAGGCCATCATGACTTGCCATGTATAGTTATTATATATTATTCTTTTTCTATCTGTCTATCCATCCATCCATCCACCTCTCCATCTCTAAGTCTTTCTCCCTTCCCCCCCCCTCACTATCTTTCCTATGTAAAGGCTTCTTCTGGCTTAGCTTGTCCTAGAGCTCCCTAGGTAGTGGAAGGTAACCTTGAACTCCTGTTCCTCCTGTATTCACCTCTCAAGTGAGGGGATTACAGGTTGGTGCTGCCAGTCCTGGTTTTCTCCATGTTCTCTATCTCAGAGGAACAGTGCTTGGTAGAGAAGTTGCACTCTTTTTAAGGCATCAGAGTTTGGAAACAGCATCATGCCATAGAACCTGCAGCTCAGGCTCTGTTTGATGGAATGCTCGCCCTCAGGCTTGAGGACCCTCCCAAACTTGATGTCTCCTACCAGATGACAGCCTGCCTCTAGGCACAGAGGCTCCTCTGTGCCTGGGAGTGGTTGGCTCGAAGTGAATCCTGCCCACACACTCAGACAGGGCAGGGCCACAAACTCACGAGTCTCCATGCCTGTGCAGGGTGAGGCCACTGTCCAGGGACAGCTCGATTCTTCTCTTTGTTAAAAGAAGAAAAAAATTGTAAGGGCAGGGAGGGGTAGTACACACCTTGCCTTAAATCTCAGTGCTCGAGATGCTGAGGCAGGTGGATTTCTGTGAGTTTGAGGCCAGCAGAACAAGTTCCAGAACAGCCAAGGCTTCAGAAAGAAACCCTGTTTCAGAAACAAAACAAAACAAATAGATATTTGTGACAGGTTGGAGAGATGGCTCAGCAGTTAAAAGCACTTCCTGCTCTTACAAAGAAAGGACTTAGGTTCCAGTCCCAGTACCCACAGTTCACATCCGTCTGCAACTCTCCTCTGAGAGGATCCAGTGCCCTGTTCTGGCATTCATGGGCATCAGGCACGTACAGTGCACATTCATTCAGGCAAAATACTCATACACAAAAAATAAAAGCTGAACCTAACTGTAGACCCCATTAGCCTCAAACTCACAAAGATCTGCCTGCCTCTCGCTCCTGAGTGCTGGGAATAAGGCATGCACCACCATTTCTTAGCTAAATAAATTGGTTGTTTGGTTGCTTTGGTTTAGGTTGTGTTGGTTTTTTTCTAGGGGGGGGCGGGGGAGTGGGAACTGGGGTTCTTTTTGGTTTTGGTTTTGGTTTTTGTTTTTTCAAGACAGGATTTCTCTGTGTAATAGTCCTGGCTGTCCTGGAATTCACTCTGCAGACCAGACTGGCCTCCAACTCACAGAGATCCTCTACCTCCCAATGTTGGGATTAAAGGGGTATGCCACCATGTCTGGCTAAATAAATCTCTTTTTTTTTTTAAGTTTTACATTTATTTATTTATTTATTTATTTATTTATTTATTTATTTATTTATTTATT
>JANHMN010000020.1:765046-821107 GCA_030674055.1 Rhabdomys pumilio | reverse complement strand
ATTTATTTATTTATTTATTTATTTATTTATTTATTTATTTATTTATTGAGGGGCATGCCACAGTGGAGGTCAGAGGACAGCATGCAGGTCAGCAATCCTACCATATGACACTGCAAGGATCACCTGGCAGAAAGTGCCTTCATCTGCTGAGCCATCTTGTTGGCCTTCCTGACCAGGAATTTGTCTAGGCACCTTCAGCTTTCAGAAGTCTTAGAACCTGGCTCTGAGTCCACTAATGACAGAGAGTGTCCTAGATGGGCTTCCTACTCTTGCCTTTATTGTGGAATCAGTGCAATGGTCTCCCTGCCCAGGCATTTTGACTAGTACAGAGTACACTTAGGGTTCTGCTTAGCTCCTGTGCTGGGGACACCCCTCTCACAGTCACTTCCTCCAGACAGAAGCTCGACTGTGTTTCCTGGCCTTTTCACAGCTGGAGCTCTACCAATGATCTTGGCCCTCCCAGATCCACTGCTGGCAACTCAGGTCCTTGGAGCTCAACACTGCCAAAGTACTTATTCTGGGTAGACTCCTAGAATACAGGTGTCTTGGGGCCACCTCTGCCTTCCAGGACCCTGTGAGGAGAGGATCGCTTGTTTTTGAGCAAGCATCTCTAATGGAGTGCTTAGGGACAAGCTGCACTGAGGAGAGATGTTCAGTGTCCCAAGAGCCTCAATTACGGATCCTCATAGGGAGGGGCCCGAGCTTACTCATTTATTAATTACCCCATTCTCTAGCAGGAGGTGTCCTGTAAAATGAACTGCATTCAGTGTCAGAGGGCCTGAGGCACTCTTTACTTGTGCTGTGGATAAATCACCACATCCGAGGACCCTGTTTTCTATTTCCTGCCTTGAAGGATGTGGGGAGACCAGCAAGGCCACGTTTGTGAAAGCTTCAAGCAGGCCACACATCACACACATCTTCACTTCCGTTCTTCTCCTGGTGCATTTTCTAGACTCTGGCAGACAGCACTTGGAAGTTTCTGTCGTGAGAGAGGGAACGAGTGAACGGGCAAAGAGTATTGGAGGCTGGGTGAGGTGGTGCAGGACACACAGGACACTTGTAATCCCAATGATCAAGAAGTAGAGGCAGCAAGATCAGGAATTCAAGGCTAGCCCTTGTCCACATAGCAAATTTAAAGGGAAGCTAGCCTGGGCAGATGGGACCCTAACTCAAAACCAAAACTACAAACAATCAACAAACCCCACCAGTGGGTAGTATTAAAAATAAAAATGAAGTTGAGGGGTGGTGGCACACACCTTTGATCCCAGCACTTGGGAGGCAGAGGCAGGAAGATCTCTGAGTTCGAGGCCAGCCTGGTCTACCAAGTGAGTGCCAGAACAGCCAGGGCTACACAGAGAAACCCTGTCTCCAAAATAAACTTAACCGAGTAAATGAGCATGGATTGCATCTGTTCTTACCAGCTTACTATAGGCGTGTCCTCTATCTGCAGACAGTATAATAAACAGAATTTTGGGACAAGTAGGTGGAGTAAGAACAGGAATGGAGAGACTGTTCAGTGGCTAAGAGCAGCTGCTGCCCTTGCAGAGGACCCAAGTTCAGTTCCTGGTCCATCTCAAGTGGCTTACAATTACCTTTAACTTTAGCTCCAGGGGATTCAATGCCTCTGGCCTTTGTGGGCACTTGCATTCACAAAGACAAGCACACACAGACATAATTAAAAAATAATACTCATGATTTAAAACAATAAAAAAATAACACACATAATTAAAAAAATAATAATGTACCACCTTGAGATTTTGAAGAAATAATAAGTAGGTTGGGGACGTACTTCAGTGACAGGTCATGGGCTCATCAGACATGAGGCCCAAAGTTTGACACATAGCAGCAACACAAATAATTACTTAATCAGTCTGCATGCCTTTATTTCTAGCACTTAGGAGGCAGAGGCCAGAGTTCCAAGCCAGCCTGATCTATAGAGCAAGAACAGCCAAGGCTACACAGAGAAACCCTGTCTCAAGGACAGCACCCCCCCCCCAAAAAAAAAGCTAAGCATAGCAATCCACACCATTAATCCCAGCACTGAGGCAGACAGATCTCTGAGTTTGAGGCTAGGACTATGTCATAAATAGGACAGCCAGACCTATGTAGTCAAATCCTGTTTCAGAAAACAAAGCAAAACAACATGAAAATTGTCTGTCACTTAGGACATATTATCAACTAGTGAGCTGTGGTTTTCCTCAGTCTTTACAGTACCGTGAAAAATGATGGCTTGTTCTGTGAATGAGAGACTGAGACTCAAGATGCTAAGTAACTTGCCAAGAGCTAGCAGAAGTCTGCACACTCGCAATCTTTATTGTTCTGCTTTGTCTCCCCCTCCCCCAGAAGATTTACCCGCGTAGTCCTTGTTGTCCTGGAACTCACTCTGTAGATCAGGCTGGCCCTCAAACTCACAGAGATCCTCCTGCCTCTGGCCTCTGGATTACTAGGATTAAAGGCATGCAATCTTTCTTCTTTTGACCAATAATTATGATCTTTTCCACACAAATATATAGATATTGAGGTTTTGGTGCTGGCACTTGAACCCTGGACCTTGAGCAGGCTAAACATTTATTCTACCACTGAGCCAGGCTTCTGGTCCCAAAGAGATAATTTTGGATGACTTTAGCTGTTGTTACTGTAGAACTACAGCCTGCATTCTAGTGCAGGGCCAGTGTCTGACCCATTTATCAGGGAGCAAGTGAAGAGGCTGCTTCCCTAGAATGCCCTCTGTTGTCCCAACTGAAAAGTTTAATTGCAGTTTCAAGTCACTGAAAGGCAGCAGATTTTGGTGGCACATGTGTGTAATCCCAGTATTGGGAAGTGAAAGCAAGGGGACTAAGTGTTCAAAGTTATTCTCAGCTACAGGTTCCAGGTTCCAGGCTAGGCTATGTTAAGATACTGTTTCAAAACAAACAAGGCTGGCAAGATGTAAGCAAAGGTATTTGCTGCCCAGGAACCACAGTATGGAAGGAGAGAAGTGACTTCCCCAAATTGCACGAGCATGCACATGTATACACAGAGACATATGTCTCACACACACACAAATAAAATGTAATTTTTTTCTTTTATTAATCAAGATATTTGGCTGGGCAGTGGTGGCGCACGCCTTTAATCCCAGCACTTGGGAGGCAGAGGCAGGTGGATTTCTGAGTTCGAGGCTAGCCTGGTCTACAGAGTGATTCCAGGACAGCCAAGGCTATACAGAGAAATCCTGTCTCGAAAAACAAAAAACAAAACAAAACAAAAAATAATCAAGCTATTTATTTTGAGATAGAGTCTCAGTATTTAGCCTGGAGCTCATTATGTAGATATGTAGATCAGGGTGGTCTCAAACTCACAGAGATCCTCCTGCCTCTGCCCATGAGGGCTAGGATTATATGTATGCCCTTGTTAAAATATAATTTAAAAACCCCAAAAGCAAAATTTCCTAATCACCAGCTTTAATTCAAAGTATAGCATTTAGCTAATGGGGCAGTGCTGAGGGATGACAGCGTGGGAGGGGTCTGCATTTAATGTTAAAGGCTGAGCTGCTGGGTCCTCCTGTTATCCCAGTCCTAGGGAGCAGGCAGATTGGAGGACGTCACTCTAAACTTACCTCAGGGTCCCTGGGACATGGCTCACTGCAGTCTGCATGGAGACATAAACCCAGACCTTGAATATGAGACCAGGACCTTCTCTGTGAAGTAGCATAGCATATGGTGATGGAAGAAGGCCACTGCTCTGAAGAACAGAAGCAGTCCTAGTTTGGAGCAAAGGATATTTGTTTCATTGGTTTCTTTGAGCCCTTACAAAGGAATGTGTTTATATACAAAATCTACTGAAGTGGTCCTGTCCTATGTCCTTCCACAATCCCTTAAAGAAGATCTCAAAAGTAAAACAGAGATGAGTGTGGTAGTTTACGTCTGTAATCCCAGCAGCTAGGAAGCTGAGGCAGGAGGATCACAAGCTCTCGGTCAGCCTAAGCTATTTTTTTTGAGAAAAAAATATTCTTCCAAATGTGTTTGTGTGTGTCCAATAATAAGATACAGGAGAAAAAACAGCTGGCCATCATGGCATATGCCTTTCATCCTAGCATGCCTGAGGCAGAGGCAAATGGAGCTCTGTGAGTTTGAGGATAGCCTGTTCTACACATCAAGTGTCAAAATAGCTAGGGCCACATAGAGCCTGTCTGAAGTACCTCCCCCAACACACACACAAAATCTAGTAAATGAACAAAAACACTCTCCCCCGACAGTCCCAGGATGTGCCTGCAACACCAAGCAACAGAGGCAAGGTATTTTAGACACCAAGTCTTCCTAGCAAAAACCCAGCAGTGAATCAGACAGCTGTGGAAGCAAGCTGCATTTCGGGTCCTGGATTTGTCCCTGGCCATGCTTGTAGGCAGGATGCTACTTTTGGAGCAGAGAAATGTTGCCAGCCTAGGGGTGTTCAGAGGGACGAGAAGCTCATGTGCGTCAGTCCTGTTGCTACTCTCTCATCCTGGCCATTTGGAGAAATTTCATCTGAGAGGCAAAAACCCCTCTAATCACAGCTTTACACCCCAGTCTACCACTTCAGCAATGACAACAGCGTGAGTTAGGAGCCGGGAAGTTTCTAGGTTAGTTACTGATGGGAAAGCCAGGGACTCCCATCTCCCTTCCCTCCTCTCTTTCTTTGAATCAGAGTCTTATGTAGCCTAGGCTATATATAGCTGAGGATGGCCTTGAACACCTGATCCTTCTCCTTCCATCTTCCAAATGCCAGCATTGCCCGGCTTTCTTTGGAGTCTGCTTTAGAGAAACTGAGGTCAGTATACAGGCTGTGCAGTCTTTATTTTATTTTATTTTATTTTATTTTATTTTATTTTATTTTATTTTATTTTTGAGACAGAGTTCCATGTGGTCCAGGCTGTTCTTGAACTCATTCTCTAGCTGAAGAGGTCCCTGCTTCTACATCACTAATGCTTGGATTGCAGGTTAGTGCCATCACATCCCGTTCAACCATAGAGATTTAATTTATAAGGAACAAAAACTGGAAACACAAATGTCTGTCACTGGTGGGTGGATAAGACAGCCATCATGGTGCCATACTGTGGAGTCCCATGCAATAGTAAAGAGAAATGCTTTTCTATACATGCTGCAATGCAGGGGGACCTCAAAAAATCACGATTACTGGAGGAGGCTAGACACAAACCTTTTTTTGTTTTGTTTTGTTTCTGTTTTTTTTCAAGGGTTTCTCTGTGTAGTCTTGGGTGTCTTAGAACTCACTCTGTAGACCAGGCTGGCCTGGAATTCACAGAGATCTGCCTCCCTCTGTCTCCTGAGTGCTGAGATTAAACGTGTGTGCCACCATTGCCCAGCTCATCAAAAAAAAAAAAAGAAAAGTAAAAGTTTATTATTATTTTAAATGTGTGAGTGTTTTGCCTGCATATACGTCTGTGTACCATTTGCATGCCTGATGCCTGAAGAGGTTAGAAGAGGGTGCTGGGTCCCCTGGACCTGGAATTATAGATGGTTGTGAATGAGCATGTGGGTGCTGAGAACTGAACCTGGGTCCTCTGCAAGAGCAACAAGTGCTCTTAACCAGTGAGCCACTTCTCCAGCCCTGACACAGAACCCTATGTGATATGTATGGCTCTAGGTAGATAACAGTTTTAGGACTGGCTAATCTCAGAGCCAGGAAACAGCAGACACTGCTGGAGTTTAGAACAGGCAATAGGCTGGTCACAGGTGGGCTTAAGAGAAGTCTGAGAGTATAGTGGGATTATGGTTGTATATGTTTATAACTTTATTAAAACTCATCCCAGTTGGGGCCTAGAAAGATTGTGTGTGGTTAAGAACACAGGTTGCTCTTCCAAAGGGCCCAGGTTCAAATTCTAGCATCCACATGGTGGCTAACAACCATCTGTAACTCCAGTTTTAGGAGATTCAACACCCTCTTCTGGTCTCTGAGGGCACATGTGGTTGCAGAGACATAAATGCAGGCAAAACACAGAGATGCAGAAAATAAATAAGAATATGTGAAGTCCTTCCATATAACCCATATGTCACAGGGCCCTATTGAGCACCCATGTTGGGAGTGAGCACATCAAACAACCCTTCCACTTCCTGTCCACAGTGAAGGCTCAGGACAGTCCACATTCCTAACCGGGTCAAGCCGGGCAGTGGTGGCACATACCTTTAATACTAGCACTTGGGAGCCAGAAGCAAGCAGATATCTGAGTAGAGGCCAGCCTAGATTATAGTGAGTTCCAGAACAACCAGAGTGACACAAAACACTGTCTCAAGAAACAAACAAAGTGTGTGGTGGCGCAGGGCTTTAGCGCCCGCCCTCTGGTGGCAGACCCTGCACTCGGGTTCATGAGTTCGAATCCAGCCTGTTCTCACTGTGTCACTCTCAGTGAGTTTCATGGAGAGGCGGGGTGAACTTTAAAAAAAGCCAGGCGGTGGTGGCGCATGCCTTTCAATCCCAGCACTTGGAAGGCAGAGGCAGGTGGATTTCTGAGTTCGAGGCCAGCCTGGTCTACAGAGTGAGTTGTTCCAGGACAGCCAGGGCTACACAGAGAAACCCTGTCTTGAAAAACCAAGAAAAAAAAAAAAGAAAGAAAGAAAGAAAGAAAAACCTTGGGCTGGAGAGATGGCTCGGTGGTTAAGGTAACTTGTTGCTTTTGCAGAAGATCTGAGTTCAGTTCCCAGCATCCCCATGGTTGGTGCCTCACAACCATCAGCGACTCCAGTTCCAGAGGATCTGACATTCCCTCCAAAAGAAGGACTAGAGTAAAGAACTATGACAAGCACCTACTGTGTGCACCTACTGACAGGATGACTTACCATCCTCATAGGAGCACTGGTTCATTTTCCTGGCACAATTTATAGACAAGGAAAGAAACAGAGGTTCTGAGAGGTAGAGAGACTCTCCAGCTAAGAGACAAAGATTGGAGCCTGGTGTGGCGGCCTATGGCTGTAAATCTAGCTCTTGAGGGAGTAGGGCATACATGCATGAGGACTAGCAGTTCAAGCCTAACCTAGCCTATGTAGCAAGTTCAAGAACAGCCTGAGCTATAGGAGACCTTGCCTCAACCAAAGAAACAGTCTTTCAAAACAACAACAAATGCTACATTCTCTGCTGACTCATGCCTGTAATCCTAGCATTTGAGACACTAAGATAAAGCCTAGATGTTTGTGTCCAGCCTAGGAGCTGCTGCACAGTGACAATAAAGCCAAAAACTAAAAAGAGGCCAAGATGGATTCTCCACATTTCTTTGAAGCCTACATGCTCTACTACCCCATGCAAGCCGCATCCTCAGTTCTGGTCAGAGGGACAGGAAGGGACAGGAGAATGACAGTAAATACAGTTCCTTCAGGTTTATCTGGGAACAAAGCGTGGGTATAAAGAATAAACATGTACAACACACTCACCATGGCTCAGTGTTTTCCTCAAGGCTCAGGCAGAAGCCTTTGTTTAAGGTTATGTTGTTTACTCCCAAGGGATGGGGGAGTGGGGAAATTAAGGAGTAGCGATTGGACAGAAGCCCAAGAGGTTTCAACTCAGTTCCTTGGGAGCCTGATTGGGGACACACAGAGCTCGGGACTCAGGGATCCTGGCCAGGGATAAGGAGGGCCTCTGGGGACCCAGGAGGGCGGGGCTGTGGTTTCCAGATGCACGGATGACATAATGTCTGCCCGGTCTACAGACGCCAGTTCTGCTAGAGTGGCCCTTCCAAGTAGCAGGGCCCTAGGTCTTGACCCGGGTTTGCCCTGATGCTCAGAGGGCAGGTTTTCTCCCTCACAAAGTTACTTGGGAAGTTGAATCCATCAGCTGGGATCTCCTGCTTAAACCCAATGCTGCCTAGATCCTGGCTGCTCCAGACAGCGTCACCTTCGTCAGTCAGCACAGGTGGTTTTTCCACAGCCTGCTTGTTCCACCTTTGTTGTGTTTGTTTGTTTTACATTTGTTTATTTTTATTTTGTGTGTGTGTATGTGGCAAGTACCTTAACAACTCACTGAAGTATCCTAACGGTGTGTGTGTGTGTGTGTGTGTGTGTGTGTGTGTGTGTGTGTGTGTGTGAGTACAGGTGCCATAGAACATGTGTTAGAGGTCAGAGAACAACCTACCAGAGTTGTTTCTCTCTATTGGAAGTTAAGGTGATAGCAAATTCAAGACACTAGAGAAGACAAAGCAGTTTTTAATATGTATTCTGCAGAGAGGAACGGAGCATAGAGAAAAAGTGAGAACAGTTGGTGTGCTGATTTGGCTGGCTGGCATAAGACTGGTTTTTAAAGTCCTCCCTTCGTGAGAAAGTCTCTTCCTCTCTTCCTATAGGCCAAGACTAGCCGCCTTCTCAAATCCCCCATCCTATTGGTTCAGGACACAGAGTCTTAGCCAATGAATCATTTGGGGCTTGGGATCGGCCACTTTTCTTATCCTGGGTTCAGTCATGTAGCATCCCGCCTGCAGTGTCTCCAGTTCATCATCACACCTCTGCTGTACTCTAAGCACACAGCAGGGCTGGACAGATGGGTCAGTGGTTAAGTCAGTTACTGCTCTTGCAGGGGACCTGAGTTGTATTCCTAGGCCCTACATCAGGTAGCTCACAACTTCCTGTAACTTCAGTTCCGGGGGATCTAACACCCCTCTGACTTCCTCTTGTACACACACACACACACACACACACACACGCACGCACGCACGCGCGCGCTCAAATAAATAATAATTAATATTAAGGAAAATGGCTTTAAAAAAGAAAAAAAGGAGGGAAGGAAGAAAATGGATCTTAATATGTTTCTTACATCTTCTACCACATGGCTGCGAACTGAGCTCGGGTTGTAGGGCTGGGTGGCAAGCCCCTTTACTTGCAAAGCCATCTCACCAGCCAGACCACAGTGGTCACTGTTGCTTGTCACTCTTGATCCATCAAGTGAAGATCTTTCAGGTGAGAAGGGATGTGCTCTGGGTAGGGACAAAGCCAATACCGGAACCCTGACCCTGGCTATGGTGCTACTTAATAAGAAGTGTCCGTCTCTCATCCACTGTCTTACAGAACACTTGCATGTGCTTTTTCCCTTCACCTTGTGAGACAGAAGGGTTATGACCTCTGTTCTTATAGATGAGCAACTGGGGGTTATAGGGTTTAACCAGCTTGCTCAAGGTCACCCACTAAGAAATAACAAAGCCAGGGCTCATGGCCAAATGTTCATCTCCCAAACTGTTTCACACTGCATTCCAAACCACCTCAGCAATACCTCAGTGCCCTGCAGCCCAGAGAGGGACTCAGGGCAGTCCCAGAAAGCACCTGCTGTCCAGTAGTGCCTTAGAGCAAATGATGAGTCTTTGTCTTTGTCTTCCTCCTCCTGCTTTCTTCTTCTCTTCCTTCGCCTTCCTCTTTCCCCTTTTCTTCTTCCTCTTCACTCCCCTCTTCTTTTGTTTGTTTTGAAACAGTGGTGGCGCACGCCTTTAATCCCAGCACTTGGGAGGCAGAGGCAGTCGGATTTCTGAGTTCGAGGCCAGCCTGGTCTACAGAGTGAGTTCCAGGACAGCCAAGGCTACACAGAGAAACCCTGTCTCGAAAAACCAAAAAAAAAAAAAAAAAAAAAGAAGAAGAAAGAAAGAAAGAAAGAAAAGAAAAAAAAAAGAAACGGGGTCTCTTTTTTTCTGGCCTCAAACTCACTATGTATCAGAAGATGACCTTGAACTCCTGCTCCTCCTGCCCCAACTCCCACCTCGAATGTTCTTTAGATGAACAGGGTTCTCTCTAATGACTTTGTATCCCAAACTTAACCTAGGAAAAAGCTGCTGTGCCCTGAGGTCTGTGGACAATCTAGACATTATTTTTCCACTTCTGGGCACTCTTCTCTTTCCCCTTCGTCTCTTAGATCTCTTTACAACAACAACAAACCCCAAAACTGACACGTGGTGGCACACACCTTTGACCCTGGCATTCGGGAGGCAGAGGCAGGCAGATCTCTGTGAGTTCTAGGCCAGCTAGGTGTACAAAGTGCATTCCAGGATAGCTATGACTACACACAGAGAAACCTGTCTGGAAAAACCAAACCAAATTAAACCAAACCAGCTCTCCCTGCCAGCCATGGGAGTTGAATTTGATTCCAGTACTCCAGAGAAAGAGATAGACAGACCTCTCATTGTCACAAAGACAAACAGATAAACCCCACCCCACAACCCATTATTCCCCACCAGTTCTCCCTTCTATAGAATTTGTATGTAACTGGGGCTGAGAGATGGCTCAGCAGTTAAGAGCACTGACTGCTATTCCAGAGGTCTTGAGTTCAATTCCCAGCAACCACATGGTGGTTCCTGACCATCTATAAAGGGATGTGATGTCCTCTTTTGACATGCAGGTGTCCATACAGCAGATAAATAAATGACAAGGATGGTCTTGATTCCACTTGACAAGGGCATATGCAATTCCGGTGCCTTTCACATGTCTCCTACACAGGCTTCAGAATCCATCCGTGAGGACTCCTGGAGACTCAAGTGCAGGTTAACTCTGGACAATATGACATCCCCACTCCCTTCCACCCCCACACTATCAGTTGGTTTGGGTTTGTTGTTTTATGTATGGGAATGTTTTTCCTACATGGGTGTATGAAAACCACACACACTTGTTGCTGGAGGAGGTCAGAAGGGGGTGACAAATTCCCTGAAACTATAGTCTGTAGAGATGATTGTTAACTGCCATGATGGTGCTGAACCTGCATCCTCTGAGCCATCTCTTCAACTGGATCTATTTATTTGTTTGTTTGTTTGTTTTTGTTTACTTATTTATTTATTTTGGAATAGGGTTAACAAAAGAAAAAAAGAAACAAACGTGGTCTTCCTATGTAGGTCTTGCTGGCCTAGAATTCCCTATGTAGATCAGGATACATACATACACATACATACATTCCCTATGTATGTGTGTGTACATATTTGTGTGCGTGTACATATGAGCCTGGGTGTATGTGCATGTGTATGTGTAGATGCAGGAGCCTATGCACACTCAGAAGCTAGAAGAGAGTGTCAGATTTCTTGAAGCCAGAGTGTCTTAGTTAGGGTTTCTATTCCTGCACAAACATCATGACCAAGAAGCAAGCTGGGGAGGAAAGGGTTTATTCGACTTACACTTCCACATTGCTGTTCATCACCAAAGGAAGTCAGGACTGGAACTCAAGCAGGTCAGGAAGCTGGAGCTGATGCAAAGGCCATGGAGGGATGTTACTTATTGGTTTGCTTCCCCTGCCTTGTTCAGCTTGCTTTCTTATAGAACCCAAGACTACCAGCCCAGGGATGGCACACACTGGGCTCTCCCACCCTTGATCACTAATTGAGAAAATGCCTTACAGCCGGATCTCATGGAGGCATTTCCTCAAAGGAGGTGCCTTTCTCTGTGATAACTCCAGCTTGTGTCAAGTGGACACACAAAACCATCCAGTACACAGAGTTATAGGTGTTTGGGGGAAATGTAAGGCTTGTTCTGAGTGCTGGAACCTTAACTCCAGCCCTCATGGTACTACACTGAGCTCTCTCTTTTCACCCTGTGGATTCCAGGAAGTCAGTTCAAGTTGTCAGGCTTGACAGCAAACACCTTTACCCTGAGAGCCATCTCACCTGCCTCAGCTATACGTCTCTAATGAAGAATTAGAACACATCTATGGGTCTCAGGTATGAGCTAGGCAGGTATAAAACCTAGCTGCATGGTGCCAAGTTCTCTGCGACAGGAGCTTTGCTTCGAAAACCAGTTAAACAAGCCCCTGGGCACTATTTTTCTCACCTGGGTGACCTAGAGAGCCAAACTAGGTTGTTCATCTCTGCAGGCTGAGTCCTGGACCTGAGTGCTGAGTGTCTGGGATTTCCCACTGATATCGGTGTTCATCTCTGGCTGGGTTCTGGAGTGACGTGTGCCTGGGAAAATGCCCAGAGGTGGCTTTTACCCAACTGGCTTGGGCAGAGAAGGGAGTGGCCTATCTCGATGCAGGATTTTCTAGCAGTAGTAGCCACAACTCTTCATGCATCTTCATTGAATTTCTCTAGCCTCCTTGTGGCAGTCTGCTTAGGCCAGACAAGGAGTGCTACAGAAGCTGGTTGCTGGGGGAGGGGAGTCCTTTTCTTCTGTTGCCCATACTTTAGTCAAGAACTCCCACCCAAGCTCTCTGAAAGTGACCTTAATTAAACTCAGTAGGTCACAATTAAAAACAAAAAACAAAGATGTGAGGAGGATTTGTAATGAAGATAATAAACAAAGCAAGATGACCGGGGTGTGGTGGAGCATACATCAAAACTAGCGTCTCTGGTAGCCATGTTTCCTCAAAAGACAAAGTGTGTGATGTAGCCTAGCTTTAGGAATGGGTTGAAGATTCCCCAGGTATTACTCTAAGCTCAACAAAACAAAACAAAAACAAACAACTTTGAGAGTGATTGTAGTCACTCACTACGTTGAAGAAGCTGAGACAGGAGGATTTAAACAGAGGGGTCAGTCTGGGCTGGATAGTAAGATCTTGTCTCAAAAAAACAAACCGGCACGATGTGATAGTGCACACCTTGAATCCCAGTACTCCAAAGGCAGAGGTAGGCAGATCACTCTGAATTTGAGTCCAGTGTTGCCTACGTTTCCAGGCTAGTCAGGGCTATATAGTGAAACCCTGTCTTAAAACAAACAAAACCCCAACTAAACAAAATGAAAACCACACTAAACCAAACAACAACAAAAACCAAACAAAAACCAAACCACCCACCAACCAAGTATAGTGGCGCACACCTACGCTGTTGAGAGGGAGAAGGGGAATGCAACAATCCCCAGGCCAGCCAGGCCTAGATGGAGAGATACTTTTCAAAAAGTCAGAAAAGCAAACAAATACATGGCTTGAAGAACTGAGGCTATAGCTCAGTGAAATACTTGAAAAGGCTGAGTTTGGTCTCAGCATCTTGAAAACAACAAAACCCAAAGCCAACATACAAAACCAGGGCCAGGGGGACGAATCAGTGGATAAAGGCGCTTGGAGCCAAAGATGATAACCCAAGTTCAGTTCCTGGGAACCACACTGAGGAAAGCTAGAACTGACTCCTGCATCCACATGCATGCATGCCTCCACATGCACGCCACTGCATACAGCTGCTCTCACATATGCACCCACACAGGCATATCAAGAGATGCACACACACTCCCACACACCAGATAGGCTTTCTCTGTGTAGCCCTGGCTGTCCTGCAACTTGCTCTGTAGATTAGACTGGCCTTGAATTCAGAGATCTGCCTGCTTCTGCCTCTGGAGTGCTAGGGTAAAGGCACCAAACAGAATAAAGGGTTTTGTCTAATGAAAAACGGGATGAACTTGTTCTGCCCAATGTGAGTTTTCTCTGCCATGAGTAGCAGGCACATGACTGCTGAAGTTTTAATTGTTTGGTAACGGTCTAATTCGTATGCAGTAAAAGGCACTATATATCTGTATATAGATAAATAGACTGAGTAAGCTCAACTAACACTATGTAACTGCATTGATTTTTATTGTTATCAGATCAAAGAAGGTCAGCGTTCCAGAAAACTCCCTCTTGTTCCTCCACCACAGGGAATATACACTGTGCTCAGCTCTGTGCCCATAGATTGGTCTGCTTGCTTTGAATGCTGTGTCAGTCAAGCAACTCATGTTTAGAAACCTTTGTTTGTTTTCCCACATAACTTAATTTCTCTTTCTTTTTTGTTTTGTTTTTGTTTTTCAATATAGGGTTTCTCTGTATAGCCCTGGCTGTCCTGAAACTGATTATTTAAACCAGGTTAGCCCAGAACTCAGATCTCCCTGCCTCTGCCCCTGAGAGCTGAGATTTTAGGCATATGACATCACTGACCCAGGCTTGCCCTCCTTCCCTTCTTTCCTTCCTTCCTTCCTTCCTTCCTTTTTCCCTACCTCCCTCTCTCTCTCCCTCCCTCCCTTTCTTAAAAAAATATTTAACAGAGCCCAGACTAGCCTCAAATTCACTATGTAGCCAAGGATGACTTTGAATTTTTAATCTTCCTGCCTCCACCTCCTGAGTGCTGAGATTACTGGTGTGCACCACCTCACCTGGGTTTCTCTGGTGCTAGGGGTCAAATCTGGGACCTGAGCATGCTAAGTAAGGACTCATTGCTGACTAAGCTATATCCCCAGTCCACAAGTCTTTTAAAATACTTTTACTGATTTCTCTTAAGTATATATTAAGAAGAATCTTGCAGGGATAGTGCATGGTTAATATTATCAGAATCCAAGATGGTCATGGCAGCACATACCTGTAATCCCAACACTTGGAAAGTAGAAGTGGGGGGGGGGGGTTAGCCTCAGCTACAAAGTAAGCTCAACACCAAACTGGACTACATATGGCAGGGAGAAAGAGAGAGAGAGAAAGAGAGAGAGAGAGAGAGAGAGAGAGAGAGAGAAAAAACAGAAGGGAAAAAAGATAGCTCAGTGGGAAACACAATTGCTACCAACCAAGCCTGATAACCTGCATTTGATCCCCAAGACTCACAAGATGGACAGAGAGGACCAGTTCTTGCCAGTTGTCCTTTAACCTCCACACGAGTCATGGCATACATGCCCCCGCCTTAAAATAAATAATTGTAATAAACATTTAAAAAAGACAGAACAGCAACAACAGAGACCACACAGACACAGAAAGGAAAGAGTCAATCATGGGTTGTCTGGGGCTGTAAGATCTGAATGTTTGACCAAGTCTGGGGGATCGCCTTTCCAGGAGGTCACTCACTACTTCCTCCCCACAGGGATTCCTCCCCACAGCTGGGGAAGTATCCCTGTGACACAAGGACTGACTTCCCCAAGAGTGAGCCCACAGGAAGAGAAAGAAATCAGAAGGAAGCTGCAATTCGTTTTAGGGCCAAACATCCAAAGTTGTCTACCTTTGCTGTTGTCACAGGCTGTGAATTACAAGTCTGGCTCCCATTCAAGAGTGGGGAAAAAAGAAAAAACTTTTTTTTTTTAACTTTCTCCCTTAGAGGGCAGAACTTGATAAAGAATTTGTAGAACTTTAAAAAATATATATAGGTGTTTTGCCTGGGATTTTCTGAGACCAGAAGAGGGCATCAGATCCCCTGGAACTTGAGTTACACATGGTTGGTCTTTTTTTGTTGTTGTTTTCTTTTGTTTTTCAAGACAGGGTTTCTCTGTGTAGCCCTGGCTGTCCTGGAACTCACTTTGTAGACCAGGCTGGCCTCGAACTCAGAAATCCACCTGCTTCTGCCTCCCAAGTGCTGGGATGAAAAGGCATGAGCCACCACCGCCCAGCTAGTGCTGATTTTAAAATGCATAGTTCTCACAGCTAGATTGAGTGTAAACTTGAGGAGTTGACGCTGCAAAATAAAACACTGCTGTTATGTGGAGCCTGACAGAAAGATCCTGGCAACACAGACTGGGCAACAATGCCAGGTGGTGACCTGGGGTATCAAGAAGGAAAGGCAGAGACAAAGCATGACCTAACACTTGGAAAGCATGGCAGCACTATATCACCTTTTAAGGTCAGCCTGGGCTACATAGAATACTGTCTAAAAAAAAAAAAAAATCAGAGCTGGAGAAATGGCTAGGTGTTTAAGAGTGCTTGTAGCTCATGCCTTTCCATCCCAGCACTTGGGAGGCAGAGGCAAGCAGATTTCTGAGTTCGAGGCCAGTCTGGTCTACAGAGTGAGTTTCAGGACAGCCAGGGCTATACAGAGAAACCCTGTCTCAAAAAAAAACCAAAAAAACAAAAAACAAAAAACAACACAAGAGTGCCAGGGAGCTAACAACTTTCTGTAACTTAAGCTCCAGGGATTCTGATACCTTCTAGCCTCTACAGGTACCCAGACATATGTAAATGTTTTAGAAACAAATAGTGGGTAATCAGTCCTTGCACAAAGAAACACAGAACAAAACCCAAGTACCTGAGCCAGGCAATTGTTTTTTGGGAAAAGGTGCACCAAGACTCAAACGAGGCTAGCAAGTACACTAAGGCTCCCTGTCTTTTTTCTCCTGGAAGGTGGACTGTGTCTCATTCCACTGGTGGGGGCTCTACTTCAGAGTCTCAAGGGACTTATGAAGCTTCACAAAGAGGAAGGGGAAGGTCAAGGAATATGAGTCCTTTCTGGGATAGTTACCTTTGATTTAGAAAAGAAAATGGCCGGCGGTGGTGTCCCACGCCTTTCCATCCGAGCACTTGGGAGGCAGAGGCAGGTGAATTTCTGAGTTTGAGGCTAGCCTGGTCTACAGAGTGAGTTCCAGGACAGCCAGGGCTACACAGAGAAACCCTGTCTCGAAAAACCAAAAAAAAACAAACAAACAAACAAAAAAAGCCAAACAGAGAGAGAGAGAGAGAGAGAGAGAGAGAGAGAGAGAAAGAGAGAGAAAGAGAGAGAAAGAGAGAGATTGATTTAAGATGGATGGTGGTGGTGTCATATACCTTTAATCCCAGCATTTGTGAGGCAGAGACAGCCAAATACCTGGGCTTAAGACCACCTAGTCTACATAATGCGTTCCAGGTCAGCCAGAGAAACCCTGCCTCAAAACACAAAAACAAGAACAAAAAATGTGATAGAAAGTAAATAAAATAAGACCTGAGATAATACTGAGTTTCTGAGTTTTAAGGTATCTCAGTGACAAATTTCTTGGCTCTGACTGTGTGGCCTTGGAGAAGTTGAATAACCTCTCTAAGCTCCTGGTTTCTTATCTATCAGAGGAGGAATAAATACAACTTTTTGGTGAAAAATGAAAGGTGCTGATGCATGTATAAAACTTTTGAAGTCTCCTTTGAGCTCAAGAGTTCAGATAACAGGACTTTCTGTCCTCCCTTTCTTACAAGAGCCTGTGGGAGGACCAGAGTAGAGATGCTGTAACTTCTGGATAAAGGAGCCTGTGGGAGGACCAAAAGAGAGATGCTGCAGCTTCTGGATAAAGGAGGGCTGTGACTCTTCTGGAATCTTTTCAGAAAAGTTCTTTGGGGAGGCAGAGAGCAGAGAGATGGCTGGACAGGTAAAGGTATTTGTTGCTGCCGGGCAGTGGTGGTGCATGCCTTTCAATCCCAGCACTTGGGAGGCAGAGGCAGGCGGATTTCTGAGTTCGAGGCCAGCCTGGTCTACAGAGTGAGTTCTAGGACAGCCAGGACTACAGAGAAACCCTGTCTCCTGTCTCAAAAAACCAAAAAAGAAAAGAAAAGAAAACAAACAAACAAACAAAAAACAAAGATGTTTGCTGTTAAGCCCAACAAATAAGTACAAGTTCTTCAGAAAGTGGAAGGTAGGGTAGGAGACGGGAGCCAAATGCCCAAGACCAAGTTCTTTCCAGACTCAAGCTCTTTGTGTGAGTGCTCGGCCCGACCTCTGTCTCTCCCTCACCCAGACTGGCCTAGAACTCAGAGCAACCCCTTGTCTTAGCCTCCTAAGTACTGGAATTGTAGTGGTGAGCCATAAAATCTGGCTAGCAAGTTTTTATTCATCAGGACAACCTGGGGAGGAGGAAGTGTATCACCTTGCCCAACCATTTATCTTGTGGTCAGTCAGCATCTTTCTTTGTGGTCAGGAATGTGTCATCCTGCTTGGGGCCTTCCCCAGGTGGGTTCTCTTCCCTGAGGTTTAAGGAATGTTAGACCCTTCCTCTCTTGAATATTAATTCAGCAAGTGTCCTCATGTCGCACCCAACTTGGCCAGCAAGCAGACACAATACGGTTGGATTCTTCTCACCAGCCTTTATTGCAGGAACAAATAATAATACTATGGGGGACCCCGTGCAGCCGGAGGGTGCTGCTTATATAGAGGAGTAGATGTTGCCAATGCAAGGATTGGCTAAGGCTACAGTACCGCGTTAGCATATGCCCACTCGGGAGGGGCACACACCAGAATCATGCAGACGCATGTGCAGAATACCTGTTTACCAGAAAAATCTGAAGAGGCAGGCAGGCAGGCAGCACCACCTTCTAATGTTGGCTACTGACATCCTCTGACTCAGGGATAATGTACCCCTCCCGGGATATAGAATGTATCCCGGGGCCGTGAAGGCCTAAAATCTTACATTCACTTCTGCTTTCTTGGAACTAGTGAACCTGCATTCTTTTGCTCAGGTCTAAGGGTCATAAAAACTTTCTATATTTTTCATAAGTTTTCTAAATCTTTCAGTTCCACGGGATCTGACTCCCTTTTCTAGCCTTCATAGATGTCAGGCAAACACGGAGTCCACAGACATATGTGCAGACAAATACTCTTTGCATAAAATAATAATTTTGAATTGTTCCGGTTTTCTTCGAGACAAGGTCTCACTATGTAGCTCTGGCTGTCCTGGAATTCACTTTGTAAACCAACTGACCTCAGACTCACAGGGATACACTTGCCTTTGCCTCCCAAGTGCTGGAATTAAAGGGGATGTGCCACTATACCCAGCTTTATTTTATTTTATGTGCACTGGTGTTTTGCCTGCAAGTATGTCTATATGTGTCTGTGTGAGGGTGTTAGATCCCCTGGAACTGGAGTTACAGACAGTTGTAAGCTGCCATGTGGGTTCTGGGAATTGAACCTGGGAGAGTAGCCAGTGCTATAACCACTGAGCCATCTGTCCAGCCCCTAATTTTATTTTTTTAATCATTTTACATTTGTTTTTCTTAGTTTTTTAATTTAAGAAAGAAGTTGGGATGAAGCCTAAAGAATGATCAGGCCAACACTTCAAGTTACTCCTGAGGATCCAGAGGTGCATCTACAGATGTTTTGGGAAAGGCTGGGTGCAAATAGGGAAAGTAGCAGGAACAGGCAATGGAAAACAGGTTTCTAGGTTCCCTGAGGGGTTCGTTGGTGGCTGATAGCCAGAGGGACAATCCAAGGCCAGCCTAGAGCTACAAAAGGGAACAGGCTGTGTTGGGAGAAGACTGGAGATTAGAACACAAGGACTTATCTTGCTGATTTGCCTCTGGGAAGATCACACTGTGAATGCTTCACTGTCAAGGTTTGCCTGTTAATAGACTCAGAGCTGGGAGTGGTGGGGCACACTGTGGGCCCAGCTTCTTAGGAGGCTAGGGCATGAGAGTTTTCTGAGCCTAGGAGTTCACAGTCACTTGGACAATATAGACAAACTGTCTCAATTAAAAAGAAAAAAAGAATTAACAGAGTGTGGTGACAAATACCTTAAATTCTAACAGAGGCAAGTGGATCCCTGTGAGTTTGAGGTTGGCCTGGTGTACATAGTGAATTTCAGGACAGCTAGGACTATATATGGAGACCCTGTCTCAAGCAAACAGACAAAGGAACAAAATCTGTCTGCTTTGACATCCTGGTTCACTGTTCACCTGATATGTCTATTCTTCTCTCTCTCTCTCTCTCTTTCTCTCTCTCTGTCTCTCTCTCTCTTTTCTGTGTGTGTGTGCGCGCGTGCGTGCGTGTGAGTGTGTATGTGTGTGTTTATGTACTGGTCTTCACCTTTCCAGTATTAGAATTGTATACCACCCAAACCACCAAACCTAGGTTTTTGTTTGTTTGTTTGTTTTTATTTGTTTTTTTAGTGTGAGTTCTGAAGATTGACCCCTAGCTGAGAAGTGGCTGCCATTTTTCTTTGGGGATGTGGCTACTGGTAGGTTCCTTAACCCCCTGTATGGCCCCACACCTATGTGTATGTAGATAGCTCTAATGCATTTAGTGAGTTGTTTAAAAAAAGAAAGAAAGGAAGAAAGAAAGAAAGAGATAAAGAAAGAAAGAAAGAAAGAAAGAAAGAGAGAGAGGAGAGAGAAAGAGACACACACACACACACACACACACACACAGAGAGAGAGAGAGAGAGAGAGAGAGAGAGAGAGAGAGAGAGAGAGAGAGAGGAGGCCAGATGGTGGTACAAACCTTGAATCCAACACTCAGAAGTTAGAGGCAGATGGAACTGTGTTCAAGGCTAGCCTGGGTCTACAGAGTTCCAGGACAGCCAGGGATACACAGAAAACCTGTCTTGAAAAACAACACACGGCCAGGCAGTGGTGGCACACGCCTTTCAATCCCAGCACTTGGGAGGCAGAGGCAGGCGGATTTCTGAGTTCAAGGCCAGCCTGGTCTACAGAGTGAGTTCCAGGACAGCCAGGGCTACACAGAGAAACCCTGTCTCGAACAACTAAAAAAAAAAAAAAAAGAAAAACAACGCACACACACACACATACACACACCACAAACCAACAACAAAAAAGGAGATGAAAGTGAAGTGAGACTGTTTGGGGGAGCAGGAAAGTGGAAGGGAGGAGCTGGAAGTAGACATGATCAAGATGCCTAGTCAGGCTGGGAGACAACATTGAATCCCAATACTCAGAAGCATCAAGGCCAGCCAAGGCTGAATAGCTAGCCCCTGTCTCAGACAAACATCAACACCCCTAGTATTCTGGGTTGTTTTGTTTTGTTTTGTTTTGTTTTTTTGTTTTTTGAGACAGGGTTTCTCTGTGTAGCCCTGTCTATCCTGGAACTCACTCTGTAGACCAGGCTGGCCTCGAACTCAGAAATCCGCCTGTCTCTGCCTCCCAAGTGCTGGGACCGAAAGGCGAGCACCACCACTGCCCAACCTAGTATTCTTGTATGAAATTGTCAAACAAAATAAAAAAATCTTAAAGAATAGTTCATTGTAATTACTGACTGTGTTTTTCAGTTGCTTCTCCAGTATCCAAGAAAGGAAAGGCATTTATTTAATCCTTGATTAAAGTAACAACAAACCTCACACACACATAAAGAGGAAGAACAGGCTCTTAACTACACGAAATCTTCCACTGCTAGATTATTATTTATTGTATTTTGTTTATTATTCTTGTGTGAGTGGGAGTGTACTATGGTGTATGAGTGTGTGTGTGTGTCTGTGTGTGTGTATGTATGTATGTATATGTGTGTGTGTGTGTGTGTGTGTGTGTGAGACACAGAGAGAGATCAGAGGACAACTTTGTGGGAACCTGTTCTTTCCTTCCATCATGGGTCTGGAAAACCTTGGGTTCTGGAATTGAACTCCAGTTCTCGGTTTTGTTTTGTTTTGTTTTGTTTTGTTTTGAACCAACTGAGCCATCATGGGAGGGGGAGGGGAGATGGGAGCCTTGTTACATTATTGTTATGAAACTTCTTCCAAATCCCGTGTTCTTCCAGGTGACTAGTCTGATAGCTTTATATTTATACTTTCAAAGCCATTAATGTTTCTATTTCACGAATAGAATGTCTGAGGTGCCTATAATATTCACAATCTGCAAAAAGTCAAGAGACAGCCACATTGATCCCTAATCCCTGGCTGTAGCTAAAGGCTGCAGATTATGGGGGCCTTGTTCCTGCACTCTGGAGCAAAAGCTTCATTTTCCAGAAGCTGCATGTGAGGTATTACCATTGCCCCGGAACTGGTTGCGAGGACTGCAAACCCACACACTCTGGAGACAGGCAATTAATGACAAAAAAAAAAAAAAAAAAATCAATGTCAGTCAAGGGTGGTGATACATTTCTACAATCCTGGCACTCAGCAGGTGGAGGCAAGAGAAACTTCAAGTTTAAAAAAAAGACAACAAAGCTATCTCCCTTCACACCAATGTAGCTCAGCTGGAAACGGTTGCTTAGCATTGTAAAACTGTGACTTTAGTCCCTAGCATCACATAAAACTGGTATGGTGGCTCATAACTGTAACCCTAGCACTAGGCAGGTAGAGGCACTTGGCTACCTATTACTCAAAGACAGCCTGAGCTGCATAAAACTGTATCTCAGAAACAAAGCCCAGGTTGCTAAGGTAGCTTTGTGGCTAAAAGTGCTTGTTGCATGGCCTGACAACCTGGGTTGCATGCTGAGAACCCACGTGAAGGTGGAATGAGGGAGTTCAAGGCCAGCCTGGTCTACAGAGTGAGTTCCAGGACAGCCAGGGCTACACAGAGAAACCCTGTCTCGAAACAAAAACAAAAACAAAAACGAAACAAAAAGCTGAATAAGGAATATATGATATATGGGAATCTTCCACAAAATTTCTATTCTTGTGACTTTTCAAATAAGTTTGAACTAATTTCCAAATAAAACGTTTTAGTAATGCTCTCCTGCTAAGTTCCCCGAATTCTCATCCAGTCAGCATGGACTGTGCCCGCAGGAATTCCATGAATTATGTGTAGCTCTTTCCTAAATATAAGTTAGTTTGCCCAAGCTGCCAAGGGTTTGATTCCAAGCCAAGTGAACAGTGCCAAGGCAAGCATCTTTGAAAAGCCTCACTTTCATTTTCGTCTCTTCTTAGAGCTTCTCTGCAGAGTTGCAGCTCTCCTCAGAGGCTTACTGAATTGGCAAGAGTTGCCTTATGGCTTCCAAGTGACTCTTGCAAATTCTGAACAAAGTGTCTGAGGTTTGGGTCCTGCCTGCATCTACCCTCCTGATAGACTTTGTGATGGTCCTCACCTAGGGGAAAGGTGCAATCGCAAAAGAGACAAGAAGCTGGCAAACCAAGAGCTGCCAGCCCACAGACATGTTTAGCTATATAGTGTTCTTGCCTAGTCTACAAGAAATCAAGGTAGAGGATTAGGTCTGGATCTCAGCGAACCTGGAGTTAGGCTGGCAGTTAGCAAGCCCAGTGGTCTTGTCTCTAGCCACTACAATACTGAGATTACATGACTGGATTTTTTTCATAGTTCTGCGGATTTGAACTTGGGTCTTTTACCCACCTAAGTAGTGTATTTTGTCTATTCTTAGTTTTTCCAGACACGACTTCTTTATGTAGTCCTGGCTGTCCTGGAACTTCTTCCATAGACCAGGCTGGCCTCAAACTCAGAGATCTGTCTGTCTCTGCCACCTGGCCTAAGGTTTTGTTTGTTTGTTTTTGTTTTGTTTTGTTTTTAAATACTCAATTAATTGATTGTTACTCACAGTCAACATTTGCAACATACCATGGGAAAACTTGACTGTCTTCTCTGGGCATGTTGTATACATATACTCAGTGACTGGCAGCAGCTGGGCGAGTTGGGCATTGCCCTCCTAAGAGTCTCCACTGTGCACTTCCCTGTTATGACCATTGATCTTGCTTACTTTCAATTTCCTCTTGGTGTTGGGATTAGAACAGGATTGCAAAGTCTTCAAGTTCATGCTATCTCTGGTATGGAAATACTCGTACATCTTAGGTTAGACCCCAGGTTAGAAGTGGAACCCAGCATTTCCTGGAGGATGGTAGGCATTCTCTCCCAGTGAACTATATCTCCAGCCTCATGACTCATTTCTTTTCCTTCCAATGTTGGGCATCAGAATCTGGCCCTTGAATCTTCTTCACACCCTGCTTTTGATATTTCTGGGCTTCCGCCAGTTTCACTGAATATTGACATATCAGTCTGATGAGCTGGTACCTGATGAACTTCTTGGTCCTCTTTTTGATAATCTTGGGCTTCATCTGAGGCCGGAGGGAAGTCATGATGGTGTAAAAGATATGACAGCCACCTCAAAGGTAGCAGCATCAAGGAAGAAGTGTGATTCATTTCTTTAGTGACTACAAATTTCTTCAGTGAACAAGAAAGAGGTTAGATGGAGCTCAGGAGGACAATTATTTCAAGGATACTGATGGAAGAGGGGATGGACTCTGGCTTAAGAGGTCAATAGACCCAGTGGCAATCTGGAGGGTTTGATAATTGAAGTCAGAATCGAAAAGAAACCAGGATATCTTATTGGAGTTAAGAATGGAACATAGAAGAAGAACTGGAAGGAAGCCAGGTGTCTGTTGAGCATGCCAAAAATCTGAGGACATCATTTAAGCAGTCTTGGAGTCATAGCTTAGTGGTTATGCTCTGTAGCTAGGACATAGATCCTGGAAAGAAAAAGGGAAAAGCAATAAAACCAAACAACCACAAAAACCTAGCCAGAGATGATGGCTGTCTTAGTTAGGGTTTTATTGCTGTGAACAGACACTGTGACCATGAAAACTCATAAAGGCATGCATTTAATTGGGGCTGGCTTACAGCTTTAGAGGTTCAGTCCATTATTGTCATGACAGAAAGCATGGCAGTGTGCAGGCAGATACAGTGCTGGAGAAGGAGCTGAGAGGGCTGCATCTGGATCTGCAGGCAGCAGCAGGAGACTATATGCCATACTGGGTATACAAAGCTTGAGCATAGGAGACCTCAAAGCTCAAGGTCACAGTGATATACTTTCTCCAATGAGACCACACCTCCTAACAGGACCACTCCCTATGGGCCAATCATTTAAACACATGAGTCTATGGGGGCCATTCTTATTCAAACCACCATAGTGGCACATGCCTATAATTCCAGCATCTGAGCACTTTAGGAGTCTAAAGCAGAAGGATACCGAGTTTGAGGTCAATCTAGGCTCTGTGGAGGTAGGAAGATCAAGAATTCACGGTTGGCTGGACTTGGCAGTGTACTTCTTTAATCCCAATACTTGGAAGCCAGAGGCAGGTAGATCTCTTAGTTTGAAGATGGACTGGTTTACTTGGTGAATTCCAGGCCAGCAAGGACTACATAGTGAGAGTGTGAGTGTGTCTATAAATAAATAAATAAATAAATAAATAATCAAGATCATTCAATAATCAAGATCCTTCTTATCTCAGAGGAGATCTGAAAGCTAGTCTTGGCTACCTAAAAAAAAAAAAAAAAAAAAAAAAAAAAGAAGAAGAAGAAAGACCTGTAGCTCAGTTTGCAGAGTGCTTGCCTAGCATCTGTAGAGCCCTACTTCAATCCCAGCAGTACACAAAGAGGTGTATACTGTAGCACTAGCATAGGAGGGCAGAAAGGTTATCTTTGGCTATGTATAGAGTTTCAGGCCAGCCTAGGCTACATGAGACCCTGTGTCAAAAAAAATGCAATGCTTGGTGGCATATGCCTTTAATCGCACCACTCAGAGGCAGAGGCAGGCAGATCTTTGTGAGTTCAAGATCAGGCTAGTCTACATACAGAGCAAGTTTCATGAAAGCCTGTCTCAAAAAAAACCAACCAAACAAACAAAAATAAATAAATAAGCAAGCAAACAAACAAACAAATAAAGTGAAGAAAAAGTAATTTGGAGCTGGAGACTAACAGCTCACCTTATTTTTGGAAAGGAACTGAGTTTGGTTCCAGGCACTCACATCAGGTGGCTCACAACCTTCTGTAAGTCCAGTTACAGTGAATTTGATGCCCTGTTTGGACTCCTTGGGTACTCGTAGGACCAGCTACCTACACACATAAATAAAAATAATAAATATTCTAAAAATATCAATCTTAGACTGCCATCCTGGGGAGGGTTCTTTGAAGGTCCACAACCCTCTTATTGGAGGATTTGTGAGGAAAAATCATACAGCAAGGTCAGGAGCAGTACTGAATGCAGTTCACCATTATTTTAAAAGTAGAAACAAGCTTCTCTGCCTTTAACCATTCGAGTAGAAGATACACGAAAGCAATTCCGAACCAGAACCTGGCTGGCTAGGGTGACCTGATGGTACTGGAATGCTCTAAAAGTGTGTGCTTCCCAGTATCTGCTGAGGGGATTCAGGGTCCTCAAGTCAAGGGAACAAGAACACTTAGCCAGCCTTGAGAGAGGGGTCTTCATTTCAAGTGAGAGGAAGTCTCAGCGCTGTGATCAGACACAGACAACAAGAAGCAGAAGAAGTCGTCTGTTCTACTTCCCAGATAGACACGAGGAACCAGAGGTCCAGGGGTGAGAACAGCTTACCCAAGGCTGCACAGTCTGTTCTGATGCATGTCAATCTGTAATTGAGATTGAGTTTCTAATCTTACAGTTCAGGGCTCTTTCTCCAAGTACGTTAGCTGGGATTGCAGTTGCTGTACATGGCTATGGGTACTTCTCACCAATAGAAGAAGGAAGGATTTGTTTATTTGATTTTTTTTTTAAAGACAGGGTTTTACTGTGTATCTCTGGATGGCCTAGAACTCACAGAGATCCACCCACCTCTGTTTAAGCTGGTGTTAAAGGCATGCACCACCAAACTTGACTTAAACTCAGTTTATAATCCGGGCTGGCCTTGAATTTGCAATCCTCCTGTCTCAACCTTATGAGTAGTTATAATTATAGATCTGTATTATTAGGTTCAGCAAGAGATTTTCCACTTCACAGGAAATTTAGAGGCCACCTTAGAGACCTAGCTTCTTCTCTGTCTTCCTTCGTACCCCTGTCTGTAGCTTCTGGCCTGTTTTAAAATGGCTTCTCTACCTTCAGGCGTTATAAGCTTTTTCATTTCAGGCATGTGGAGGAAGGGTAACCGAATTGCCTTTTTTTTGTTTTGTTTTGGTCTCTTGAGACAAGTTCACCGTTCTGTGTAGTCAAAGTTGTCCTTACACAGTTGGTTCTCCTACCTGCATCTTTCAAGTGCTGGCTTATAGTTTTTTTTTTTAAATTTATTTATTTTATGTATATGAGTGCACTGTCACTCTCTTCGGACACACTAGAAGAAGGCATTGGATCCCATTACAGGTGGTTGTGAGCCACCATGTGGCTGCTGGGACTTGATCTCAGGACTTGGCTCTCAAACGCTGAGCCATCTCTCCAGCCCTGGGTTATAGGTTTTAACTACTGTCCCTTCCTTCTCCCCACCCCTCAATTTTAAAATTATGTTTATGCTGGGCATAACTTTAACTCCAGCTACTTGGGAGGTAGAGGCAGGTGGGTGGCTGAGTCTCAGATGAATACTCTGTCTTCCTGTCTCAAACTGCCATGCTCCTGGATCCTGGGTGTGAATGCTAGGCCTATTGTGAATTTTTGTTTACTTTTTTGTTGTTTTGAGAGATGACTACAGTTGCTATCTTCAGTCCTCTTCTGAAGAATTCATCAGATGGTCGTGAGCCACCATGTGGTTGCTGGGAATTGAACTCAGGACCTTTGGAAGAGCAGTCAGTGCTCTCAAACACTGAGCCATCTCTCCAGCCCGCTTATTGTGAATTCCAAAAGGCTAGACTAGATCATCTGTAGTACTGGACGCCTACCTGCTGAGATCCTTCCAACTGTGAGATGAGACTGTGCTGCACTGTGTATTCTGGACACAGTGGAATCTAGACAGATAAATCTTCCCACTGGAGGTGGGAAACAGAATGAACTTGGACTTTGAGATAACATCTATTATGTCAGATGAATATTTCAACAAATAATTACTATCTATATGGTGAATGATTAAATATAGGGCCACATAGGTAAGCAAGAGGGTATGTACCAAAAGGAGGAGTGTCACAGAAATATGTGAAGCTTGGACTGTAGCAGGGGCAGTGGAGGGCTGGGAGAAGCTGTGACAGTATACAGGAGACAGAAAGGAACTGACCCTAAATAGCATGAGTGGGTTCAGAGGTGTTTCTTTTCTTTTTCTCTCTCTCTTTCTCTCTCTCTCTCTCTCTCTCTCTCTTTTTGTTCTTCTCATATTTTGAGATGGGATAGTATCTACCCAAGGCTGGCCTGAAACTTCTACTCCTGCTTCAGCTTCCTGAGAGCTGGGATTACAAGTGTTCATTACTAAAGCTGGCAGTTGCTGCAAGTTTTGGGGCAGGTCCACCTGGAAGGCCTGAGGGGAAGGAAGAAAGAATAACTAAGAATGGCTTAGTCTGTCCATGGTGGTGCACACCTCTAATTCCAGCACTTAGGAGGCAGAGGCAAGCAGATCTCTATAAATTCAGGGCTAGCCTGGTCTACAGAGCAAGTTTTAGGATGGCCAAGGCTACATAGAGAAACACTGTCTCCAAAAGTCAAAAACCAAAACCAACCAACCAACCAACCAACCAACCAAACAAACAAACAAACAAAAGAATGGTTTCTAGAGGCTGGAGAGACAGTTTGGTGGCGAAGAGCATGTGCTGTTTGTCCAGAGAACACAGATTCACTTCTCAGCACCCCCATGATGGCTCACAACTGTTTTTAACTCCATTTCCAGGGGATGCTTCGGCCTTCCTTACACGTGTGATACATAGACAGATATGCAGGTAAAATACCCACACCTATTACAAATAGTAATAAAAACAAAATAAAAAAGAGTGACTTCCGGGCTGGGCACAGACCTTTAATTCCAGCACTCAGGATAAGAGGCAGGCTTATCTCTGTGAGTTTGACACCAGCCTGGTGTAAGTACAGAGCTAGTTTAAACCTACATGGTGAGATCCTGTCTAACAAAAGAAAGAAATGAAAAACATAATTTCCTAGGGTGAAGCTAGGCTCACATAGGTACACATACACATACCACCACGGGGAATCTATTAAAGAGTGTAATCTATTAAAGAGTGTAATTAAAGATTTTAACACTTCGAGTTTTCCTAGCCATCTGATTTTGAAGAGGTTAAAAATCAAATGTAGTCATGGGCTCTGGGATCGGCCTTGGGACTTAATTCAGGCTCCAAGAAGAATCAAAGTAACATTTTAAGACCTTCTGTGTTTTTCAGGACAGTAAATTCAGCATTAGATAAAATCCCGGGCCTTGATATGAATAATGTTAACTGGGTCTTGTTATGCAGTACAGGCTGGAATTAAACTTGTCATGAAGATTAGTATGATCTGAAACCTTCAGTAGTTTCTGTCTCTGCCTGCAGAGTGCTGGATCACAAGTATGTACTCTTTCACTCAGGAAATCTGTCTAACGTACCTCTCTGAAAGTGCACAGGAAAGTGTACCATGTATGTTGGAAACAAGACTACAGTTCTTTCCCTTATATTCTCCTTAGAGGGGTGTGTGTGTGTGTGTGTGTGTGTGTGTGTGTGTGTGTGTGAGCTAGAGAGGAGGGGGGGAGAAAAAGGGAGAGGGGGGAGATAAACAATATATAAACAGATATCTGGGCTTCTGCTCAAGATTTCTGGTTCATTAAGTAACAGGTGTACAATCTACAAGAAATATTTTGGTTTTCTGAGTTGTATTAATGGTTTTTCTATGGTTATCTATTTATAGTTCTGTATCTTTCCCACAAAACCTTTACTTTTTTTTTTTTTTTTTTTTGATACAGGGTCTCATGTATCCCAGGATGGCCTTTAACTCTTTTTTTTTTCTTTCTTTCTTTTTTTTTCGAGACAGGGTTTCTCTGTGTAGCCCTGGCTGTCCTGGAACTCACTCTGTAGACCAGGCTGGCCTCGAACTCAGAAATCTGCCTGCCTCTGCCTCCCAAGTGCTGGGATTGAAAGGCGTGCGCCACCACCGCCCGGCTGCCTTTAACTCTTGATCTTCCAGCTCCTACCTACCAAATAATGGAATGACAAGCATGGGCCACTGGACTATTATTATTGTTGTTGTTGTTACTGCTGCTTTATTTCTTCAAGACAGGGCTTTTCTGTGTAGTCCTGGCTATCCTGAAAATGACTTTGTAGACCTCCGCCTCCTTGCTCTTCTGAGAGGGATGCTGATCTCTGGCAGGAAGGAGCCTTGTAAATCTGGTTGGTTTCAGGGCCTTCCTGAAGTTATTCTGAGTTGTTTGCTTAATGGCCTTTCTGCTTAATGGAAAGTTCCAACCTTGGAGGAAACTGTTACACAATATTGATACAGAAAGTTTTAGAAGTCTTCCACAGTTTACATAGTTTAGTCATACTGAGACTTCACAGGGAATATGGTGTTTTACCACTGGCATCCTATTAGTAACTTTATTGAGAGTGACTATTATCTAATTTTCATAAATGAGGAAACTGAGGCTTATCTTTCCCAAGGCTACAAAAGCTCAGGCATATGGGGGTTACCAAGTTTTTCTGGTAACCCTTATGTGACTGAGTTTACAATCCTAGCACCTGGCTACTGAAGTTAAAGTCCTACTAGCCAAATACTGGCTTGTTGACATTGTTACCAAACTTGTCGGTTAATATAATGAGAATGATGAGGGCTGGAGAGAGTTAAACTGTTAAAAGTGAGGCTGGCAACCAAAACTACAAAGGGAATGAGGATATATTTAGTAACCATGTAGGGCTCTTGTGATGATTGTTACATATGTGGGTCATGGAGTAAGCACTCAAAGGGGTTGGGTATCACTATTTCTTCTGGACCAGTACTATGCACAGACAATATAAAGTGAATCATAGTGACACCCTAGACAGAGAGGAAGGGGCGGGGGAGGGAGGAGAGAGGAGAGTAGGAGGAGGTAACTTTAGCTGGGTATGGCGGCTCAAATTTGTAATCTCAGCATTCGGGAGGCTGAGGCACTGCCATTACTCTGAGGCAGGTGGGTGATACAAAGTGAATTTCAGGCCAGCCTGCGCTGTGAGACACTGTCAAAAACCATAAAGTGAACAAAGGTGATCTTTAAGTTTTCAAGTAACTACGTTGAAAAAAAAACTAAAAGAAACATGAAATTATTTAAGTTACTAAATACACGTCCAACTATATAATCAGTTTCGCAGTCAACAACGTCCCTTCTCAACTTGGTCCAGCCACGTTTCAGGCAGCGGATCTGAGTTGCACCCTCTGCTCCCAGTCAGGGTTCCTCGCGGTAAGCAGCGAGCCCAAGGCCCCGCCCCACGCCCCTCCCAGATTACATCATAGAGCCCACCAGTCAGGGCCGGCGGGGCTCATTCAGGCCCACCCGCACGCACGCCGCGTGCGCCTGACACTAGCATCCTCTCTGCTGGAAAAGGAAGCGGCGGCCATCTCAGAACGGCGGAGGCGGCCTGAGGCTCGCCATTCGCTGAGGCATCCGCGGGCGGGAGGCCGCACTCTAGACCCCCGACGCGCGCTTCGCCAACGGTCCGCCGCTCGTGCCGCTTCCACGGAGAGGTCGCGGAGCAGGGGCTGGCGTGGATTGGTTCGCGGCGCCTCGGCCCGCCCTTCGGTGGCGCCCATTGGTTGGGGCGGCACCCGCTGACGGCGAGGACGCTCCGCCTTCGTGCCGGCCTTCAAGAGGGCGACGAGGAAGCGGCCACCTCCCTGTGCCCCGCCCCTCCGGCTAGCTCTGTGGCTTCTGCGGCTCCTCCCGGCTGCTCCAGGCTCCTCTCTGCCCTCTCCCGGCTTCCTGCGGCTCCGGCTTGGGCTCGGCGGCGGCGGGTAGGTGCGGGTGTGATCGGGATCCGAGGGTCGGCCTCTTCACTATCCCGGGAGACTCTGGCCTAGGTTCTCGCAGTGGCCGCCGGGGACCCCGCAGGTCGCGCCTGAGGCAGGGAAGGGCGGTGGCTGTCCGCCTACGGGACGCCGGGGTGGCTGCGTGAGGGGGCCTGGTGGGGGGCCTGCTGCCGTGACCTTCGGAGTCTCCGAGGCGCCTTCTGAGGGGACTGTAGTGGGCGAGACGGGCCCAGAGATTTTGTTTCAGGGCTTCTGAGGTTGTGGAGCCGAGGGGCTTGCCTCAGGGTGGGCATGTGCTGAGCCCCGGCACAGAGGGTCGACTACAGCCTGGGCCCTTGGGTGGGGTTCGGGATGCAGAAGGACACCGGGGTCGTTTCTCCGGACACCAGGAGGGGCGTCAGTGGATGTGGGAACTGAGGCGAGCTCCGCGTGTCCTGTCTGGGGGTTATGGGTGGGGCCGAGGGGTGGTCTGGAGAATCCAACTCGAGCCCTTGAGTGCGTGGGCCCCGCACAGTTTGGGGACTGACGCGCATCTACTGTCTGGCTTCGGGAATGCAAAGGGAAACATAGGGACCAGTTGCCGTCGGAAACGTTACTCGGAGCAGAGATTGTGGTTTATTTAGCACATGGGACGAGCTCTTTTGGACTGTTACAGCTGGAACTCAAGTTTACTTGAGATTGCCTCCTGGGCGTATTTGAGAGTTTTGCTTATCTCTCGGTTTGTGTAGATTAAATGCATTTGGTGCTTTAGGGGAAGAGGCTGGTTTGCCCTTAGGTTTGTGTTTTGGGAATCCAGAACTCGCCCCCTCCCGGAGCGGAGTTGTAGCCCTTACTTCTCAGGAAAGATTAGTGTTACCCAGCTTTTTGCTGGAATCTCCCTTTCTCCTTTCCCTCCGCTGGTCCAGTTACAGAATTTCTCCCCAGGGCCTCCGCAGTGTTTCTTGCTCCCTGTGAGTGTCTCCCGCCCATTTTCCTACTGCTGCGCTTTTGGCAACTGCCTCTGCTCTTTCCCAGGGATGGTTGTGGCATTGCATCAGGGGATATTTGTGCTTGTAATTTGCTCACTCAGCCCAGGAGGAGGGAGAATAGTATGGTGCAGAGTTGGGGGAGCGGGAGGGTGACAAGCGGGAGGGGGGCGGTTGCCGGCTGCTTGCCTGGGTAGGCAGAGCGATGGGTGTGGTGAGGGAAATTCAGCTGCTCTAGGCCTATAGGGTAACACTGCCCAGTCATCAGCGCAGAGATTCAAAGACCAGCAACAGCAGCAGCTATTTTTATAAATCAATCCTGAATCCAAGCTGAGCACATGGATTTAGGGTGAACAGTTGTCATGCCCTAACTATGACAGGCTGAGTGTTTTGTAGACAACACTGCAGTTGCTAAGCAAGAGACTCCATCTGACTGTATCATGCACCAGGTACTTGCAACTTTGTAACTTTTTCTCTACTTTGGGGAGCGTGTTCATGGTTTTTCAATTGATGGAGACTGATGGCCCAACCACTTCGTTTAAAAGGTGATATTTTTATTTCAGTCATAATCTCCTTTTACACTTAGCTTAAAGTAATTAAAGATACTGCTTTTCTGAGCTAGTACCTACCATCTTCTAGTGGCTTTTTAAACGAAAGCGAATATATTGATGAAAAGCAAACTGAGCAGAGATTTATGAGTCAGGTTCCAGTTCGTGTTGAAAGTACCGATGCTTTGTACACAATTGGACTTAATTATCCAGTGGCCCCAAACACCTTCATTGTTCTTGGTAGCCTAATCAGTAAAGCAGTTGATTATAGTATTGGAATGAGGGCAGTGAATATTCTCAGGGATATTTTTTTTGTTTTGTTTTGTTTGTTTTTTTTTCCGAGACAGGGTTTCCCTGTATAGCCCTGGCTGTCCTGGAACTCACTCTGTAGACCAGGCTGGCCTCGAACTCAGAAATCCGCCTGCCTCTGCCTCCCAAGTGCTGGGATTGAAAGGCGTGCGCCACCACCGCCCAGCTCTCAGGGATATTTTAATCAAGCTATTGAAGCTTAGTAAATTGACCTTTTCCTATGTAATGGAAACAACATGTACACTCACTAAAGTTGGAAAATGCAAGGGTGTGTCTCTTATTGCATTTTATTTGCTTATTTTTTACCCATTTACTTTGTGTGTGTGTGTGTGTGTGTGTGTGTGTGTGTGTGTGTGTGTGTAGATTAGAGGACAACTTTGGGAGTTAGTCTCTATTTACCATGTGGTGTTTGGGTAGTGGACTCAAATTCAAGCTTGGCAGCAAGTGCTTTTATCTGCTGAGACATCAGGTCTTCCCACTATTATTACAGCTTGTTTTTTTTTTTTTTTTTGAGTCAGAGACAGCTCTGGCTGTCCTTGGACCCACAGAGACGCCTCTGCCTCTAGAGACTTGTATAATTTTTTTTTTAAAGATTGATTTATTTTATGTATATGAGGACACGCCAGAAGAGGACATCAAATCCCATTACAGGTGGTTGTGAGCCACCATGTGGTTGCTGGGAATTGAACTCAGGACCTCTGGAAGAGCAGTCAGTGCTCTTAACCACTGAGCCATCTCTCCAGCCCTTGTATAATTTTTTTAAAAATTTATTTTAGCTTTAATCCCAGCACTTGGGAGGCAGAGGCAGGCGGATTTCTGAGTTCGAGGCCAGCCTGGTCTACAGAGTGAGTTCCAGGACAGCCAGGGCTATACAGAGAAACCCTGTCTCGAAAAAAAAACCAAAAAAAAAAATTTATTTTAGGTTTATTTATTTTATGCATGAGTGTTTTGCCTCTGTGACTATGTGCATTGTGTTTAGTACCCATGGAAGTAAGGAGAAGGGGCAGGGGGTAGGATCCCTTAAGACAGGAATGTCTCTGAGCTACTATGTGAGTGTTGGGAACCAACTCGGGCCCTCTGCTAGAGCAACAATTGGTCTTAACCTCTGAGCCATTCCCATGCTCCTGTTTTGTAGACTTTTGAGACAAGGTTTATTCTGTAGTCAAGGCTGGTCTGGAACTTTACTGTGTAGTCTAGCCTGGCCTCAATTGAGATCACAACAATCTTCATCATCCTTATTCCTTTTTTTTTTTTTTTTTCTCCGTTTTTTGTTATTTTGTTTTTTTGAGCCCTGGCTATTCTTGAACTCCATTTGTAGACCAGGCTGGCATTGAATTCAGAGATTTGCCTGCTGCCTTAGATTAAAAGCATTCACCACTAATGTGTGTACATGTATTAATCCCCCCCACCCCCAAGACAGGGTTTGTCTGTGTAACCTTAGCTATTCTGGAACTCTATAGACCAGATTGTCCTAGAACTGGGGGATCCACCTGCTTCTGCCTCCTGAGTGCTAGGATTAAAGGTGTGCGCCACCATTGCCTGGCTGTGCTTCAGCTTTTCTTTTCTTTCTTTTTTTTTTTTTTGCTTCAGCTTTTCAAATGCTAGGATTATAGGCATGTGCTACTGTACCCAGCTTGGTGTGTGTTCCCAGTATTCCACCCTTTCCAGGATTGAAAACAAATTATTCATATGTTTAACAGTGTGCCTGTGCTAAAATCTCAAATATACAAATAAGGTTACATTTTGTATTAAAGTCATTTTCCATTGTTTGCTGAAGGAAGCACCTGGATTTTCTTTTTTCCACTGAGATTGGGGTCTTGTGTTGCCCAGGCTGGTCTAAAGTTCCTGGATTCAAGCCATCTTCTTGCCTGGGGATATCACAATTATATCTCAGCATTCAGCTTTAGTATTATAGCTTATTATAGGTATTTGGTAGATAGCTTAGCTTTAGTTAGAGAATTGGTTCTTCTTAACTTTGCTTCAAATTTGGTGATTCAGTTTTGATTGTACACCTTTGTAGTTAATAATTTCAAACTGGATTATTATTATGGAGACAGGGTCTTGTTATATGTACCCCTGGCTGGTTTTGAAGTCATGGAATACTACACCCAGTTCAAGGGTTGAAACTTTGCACAAGGTAGGGAAAAGCTCTGCTGCTCAGCTGTATTCCCAATCTCATTTTTTTAAATGTTAAGAATAGGTAGTTAATGTATAAGTTTTGATTTTCTATTAAATACAAGAAAATCAGAAACGAGAAGTAGATGTAGATGTGACCTTTCCCCACCCTTCTTCTGAGGTGGTGTCTCATCATGGCTCAAACTGGCCTCATGATGGTTCTGCCTCTGCTTCCCAGGTGCTGACAGCAGAGGCACATGCCACCGAGCCTGTCATTACTTTCTTCCTTTTACAGTGGCAAAGCTTTTTGTTTTTTGAAACATTATTAACCTATGTTGCAAAGACCGGCCTTGACTCCAGATCCTTCTGTTTCACTCTTCTTTCCCCCTCTCCCAGACAGAGTTTCTCTGTGTAGCCCTGGCTGTCTTGGAACTCACTCTGTAGACCAGGCTGGCCTCTGAACTCAGAAATCCGCCTGCTTCAGCTTCCCAAGTGCTGGGATTAAAGGTGCCACTGCCTGGCTTTTTTGACAAGGTTTCCCTGTGTAATCCTGGGTGTCCTGGAGCTCACTATGTAGACAAGATCTTTTCAGACCTGAACCAGATCTGCCTCTGCCTCTAAAGTGCTAGGACTAAAGGTGTATACCACCACAGCCAGGCTTCTGTTTCCATTAAACAACTTAAGCTGTTGGAAATACTGACACATGTTACCACACTCTGCAAGAAATGCAGCTTAACAAAGTCTTTTATTTTGAAGTAATTTTAGATTTATAGAAGAGTTGAGCAGAACCATGTGGCCAGGAGAAACTGCAAGGGTCTCATAGTGGCGAATAAGTTCATACAGTGCTAGGTCTGCCCAGTTTAGGCACATAGCTTTTAAATAGCTGATTATGTTTTTTAATATGGGCTTATTGGAGTTGGGAATTACTGTAACACCTCTCAGAAAAGCAGAACAAACAAATAAACAAAAACCCCAAAGACAATGGAGTCTGTCTCAAACAAGGTAGAAAGCACACCTGAAGTTGTTCTCTGACACACTCATATCTTTGCATTCCTGTGCTCACATTCACACATCCAAATGTGTACACACAGACACACCAGAGAGAGAAGATAAAACTATGTATTCTTCTCAGCCATCTCCAACCTCTCCCCCCCCCCCCCCGCCCCCCCCTTTCTTTCCTGAGATGGGTAGGGTCTTATGACCCTAGGTTAATCTGTAAACCCCTATCTGGCTCACATGGCTCATCACTCCAGTTTCTTTGTCTCTATAAGATGTTGCTTTTAAGTTTAGATGTTTTGTGTTGATCAGTTTTATGCAGATATCTCTCAAGATAGTAGCTTCACAGCTGCTGGCTCCAGTTCAATCCTTTTATTTTGTGTATGTGTATGTATATGGCTGCTCCAGTATCATAAGTTTCATGTCCAGTTCATAGGACAACTTAGGGATGTTGGTTCTTTCTAGCATGTAGGTCCCTGGGATTGAAGTAAGGTCATTAGGCCTCAAGGACCTTTACTTGCTGAGCCATCTCACCAGCTCTTCATTTTCTTTTCTTTCCTTTCCTTTTCTTTTTTTTTTTTTTTTTTCTTTTGGTTTTTTTCGAGACAGGGTTTCTCTGTAGCCCTGGCTGTCCTGAACTCACTCTGTAGACTAGGCTGGCCTCGAACTCAGAAATCCGCCTGCCTCTGCCTCCCAAGTGCTGGGATTAAAGGTGTGTGCTACCACCGCCCAACTCAGCTCTTCATTTTCAAAAGTTTTTTTGATAACTGTTCTCTCCTCTCCCCCTCTTTCTTTCTTTCTTTCTTTCTTTCTTTCTTTCTCTTTCTGTTTGTTTCTTTTTTGTTTGTTTTTTTGAGTTTTTCTGTGTAGCCCTGGCTGTCCTGTAACTTGCTGTATAGACCAGGCTGGCCTGCCTCTTCCAAGTGCTGGCATTAAAGGTGTGCTCTCCCTGAACTGGCTTACCTTTTAGCTTAGTGGCTCTGATTTTTTTCCCATCTGCAGTTATTTTTATTTTGTGTAGCTCCAATATTCACTTTATAGTTATTCAGTGACACTTATTTTACTTATTTTATCCTACTTAAAAATTCTTCCTTTTTCGCCCGGCTGTGGTGGCACATGCCTTTAATACTGGCTCTTGGGAAGCAGAGGCAGGCGGATTTCTGAGTTTGAGGAAAGCTTGGGCTACAGAGTGAAGTGTGAGATCCAGGATAGCCAGGGCTACACAGAGAAATCCTGTCTTGAAAACACAAACAAACAAAAGTTCTTTTTTTTTTCCAGACCAAATAATCGACCTCTATCTTTCTTCAAATACAATTTCTAAACTATTTGCTCTATTGAACATTATCCTGTGCGTGCTGCAGTTTGTCAGTTTGCTAAATATTGTTTGATCCAGATGTTTTGTTAATTATTTGTTATGGAAATGGTGAATTATTGTGCATGTGATCCCAGGCACTGGAGGCTGTGGTGGGAGAATTGCTTGAGCTCAGGATTTGAAGGCCAATTTGCTGACATAAAAGTCTATATCACTCTTCTTTTTCAGAGTTTGTTCTTTCACTTGTTTATTTGTGTACTGGGGATAAAACCTGGGGCCTTGGGCATTTATGGGCAAGCATTTTTACTTATTATTATTTTACTTATTATTACTGAAGTATAATCCCCAGTCTGCAAGTTCTGTTTGTTTTTCTTGGTATTTTCTTTTCCTTTTTTTTTTCATTTTAGTTAGATTATTATTACTCATTTGAGTATTTTGCCTGCATGTGTGGGGCTCCTGTAAGATGTTGGATCCCCTAGGACTGGAGTTCCAGGTAGTTCCTGAGCTGCCTTGTGGGTCCTCAGAATCAAACCCAGGTCTTATGTAATAGCAACAGTGCTCTTAAGTGCTGACCCACCACCACTCCTCAGCCTTCTTCCTACTTTTATACTTGCGTTACCTCTTTTCTCTTTTTTGTTTTGTTTTTTAGAAATTGTATGAAGCCACATCTTTGTCCTTTAGTGATTTTCTGTGTTTGTGTTTTGATTTCCCCTACTCCACTGAAACATTTTATTTATATACATGTTTTACATTTTAAGAGAAAGAATACCAGGACTGGGATGTAGCTCAGTAGAGTCCTTGCATACTATGCAGGAATAAATTTGCAGCACTCAATAAATCTGGCTTACCAGGACACATGTATGATGCTAGCAAGAGGATCTGAAATTCACTGTCATCAGTTATGGGTATATTACAGGCCAACCTGCAATGTTTGAAACCTGCTCTCTATTAAAAAAACAAAACAAAACACAACACGAAAGGGGTTGGAGAAATGTCTCAGTGGATAAGAGCATTTGCTGTTGTTGCAAACAACCCAGCTTTTGTTTTCAGCACTCACCTGGCTGCTTACACACCCATCTGTAACTCTAGTTTCAGGGGACCTGATGCCTTCTTGTGGGATATATACTTCTGCATATAAGTTATACATGCAGACAAACCACTCAGACATAAAGTAAAACCAAATAAATTTTAAAAGAAAAATATAAAAAGGGGCCTGTGAAATAGCTCAGTGACTAAAAGGTACTTGATTTGATCCCTAGAGCCTTTGTGGTGGAAGGGAAATGTGACTTCTGAAATTGTGCTGTGTCTCCATCTTACTGCTTTATGGTGCATGATACTGATGCCAGCTGCCCATGTCAGTGCAGTGAGACTAAATGGATGAGATGGGAGGACATACTTTACCATTTTCCTAACTCTGAGGCTGATGCTTGTTTAACTTGCTTTCCCCTTTCTGTGAGTAAGCATCAGTCACTTAAATATCTCCGTGACAGTATGCTTAAACATCACAAGGTCAGTCAATGATGAAAACCAGCCATTGTGCTTCATACCTGTAGCTCCAGCACAGAGGTCAGGGTGGGAAGATGGGTACAACATTGAGGTCAACTTGAACTAGCTAGCAAGTCCCACACCAACTTCAGCTAGAGTAATACCCAGTCTCAAAAAAAAAAAAAAAACAAAAAACAAAAAACAAAAAAAAACAAAAACAAAAACAAACAAACAAAAAAACCAAAAACCAAACCTAGAAAATAATGTGTGGTGTGGTGTGGCATACCTTTAATCCCAAAGTTGGGGAGATAGAGAGGTAGGCAGATCTCTTGAGTTCCAGGCTCTGCATCTGGAGTTCTTAGGCCAGCCAGGGCTATGTAGTGAGACTCAGTCTCAGAAGAAAAGGGGAAAAAAAAAAAAAAAAGACTATGATTGGATCATGGCCTGATAAGGCCTGACCTTTGCCTCCTTTTTCAGAGTTGCTGTTGTTCAGCGGTTCTGAAGTTCCTGATACCATCAGCCTAGACGGAGCAGCTGGACCATTCTGCTAACGCTGAGCTATTTGACCTTTTACACTCTTCTATTCTTTACCACTTTGTGTTCATTGTCCTAAGGAATTAAATCATAGTTTTTAGTTTAAAATTTTATTTTGATGAGGTATTGTATTGGAATAATTTCTGTTTTTCTTCCTCACACTCCAACTCTCTTCATGCCAATCACACACACACACACACACCCATCCACCCTGCTGAGTTAGTCCATTTAAGGTTGAATTCTTGTGATTTAGTTTAGGGGGCTTATTTTCCTACAGAAAACTGATCACAGCAACCATTGATTGCTTATAGCTCTTCATCTAGGTGTAGGAACTTGTGAAATTTCCTCATCCATGTTGGAATGTGTTGTCACTGTCACTGCAGGTCTTGTCTAGGCAACCATATGGTTGCATTTCATGGATACAGCTTCCCTGTCATGTCCAGAGGATGTTTTGCAGCAGGCATCTTGATCTTCTGGCTGTTTGGTTTTTTTTAACCTCTTCCTTGGTTTTTCTGAGCCTTAGGAGTAGGGGTTGCGCTCTGTAATAGTCCCCATTGATTTCAGAAAGCTTATTTGATAAGACGTGAGAGCTATACTTATTTAGCTGGCTTGGTCCGAAATGGAATTTTTCTTTTCTTTTCTTATCTTTTCTTTCTTTCTTTCTTTCTTTCTTTCTTTCTTTCTTTCTTTTGGTTTTTTGAGACAGGGTTTCTCTAAGTAGCCCTGGCTGTCCTGGAACTCACTCTGTAGACCAGGCTGGCCTTGAACTCAGAAATCCACCTGCCTCTGCCTCCCAAGTGCTGGGATTAAAGGCGTGCACCACCACCGCTCGCTGAAATGGAATTTTTCAAATTTTTGTTTTTCAAGGCTGGATTTCTTTGTATATCCATGGTTCTCACTAGGCTGGCCTAGAACTCTGAGAGATCCACTGGTCTCTGCTTCCTGAGTTCTGGTATTAAAGATGTGTTCGCCATCCCTGCCCCATATAGCTAGATCTTTTAATGGTAGATATGAATTTTGTATATGTGTATATTTGTAGTATTTTGAGACAGGGTCTTGGTATTTAGCTTAAGCTAGTCTTGAAATTTTAATTTTTCCTTCGGACTTCAAGGGATTTACAAGTATGCACCACCATTCCTGTCTTGATTCTTTACTGTGACAAGATGTGGAATAATAGTTATATCTTCTACCTAATTAATGCCCTTCTCTCTATAGAGAGATCTATAGAAATCTGTCTCAGATATCTCTGTGTTAAAAAAAAAAAATCAATAGCTAAGGATTGAGACTTCCCTTCAGTACTATTTCCCAAGCCATTAGTGGCATTATGCTGCACTAAATTCCACAATGGCACAATTATTTCAGCGTTAATAAAACATACATTAGGCAACAGGAAAGGAAAAACAATGCACAAGAAATAAATATTGGTTGCTAGGTGAGGTGGCACACACCTTTAGTCCCAACACTTCTGAGGCAGATGCAGGTGGATCTCTGAGTTCTAGGCCAGCCTGGTCTACAAAGTTCCATGCTAGCCAGGGATAGAGGCAACCCATCCCCTGGATCTAGAGTTATGGATGGTTGTAAGTCAAGTGGTACAGTTCTTCTTTTTTTTTTTGGTTTTTTCGAGACAGAGTTTCTCTGTGTAGTCCTGGCTATTCTGGAACTCACTCTGTAGACCAGGCTGGCCTCGAACTCAGAAATCTGCCTGCCTCTGCCTCCCAAGTGCTGGGATTAAAGGCGTGCGCCACCACCGCCTGGCAGTGGTACAGTTCTTAACCTAACATGTGCACAGCTCCAGGTTTGATTCCTGGCTTGGCAAAAGGGAGGAGAGGCAAATTTTTAAATGTAGAACTGGCAAGATTGTTCAGCCGGGTAAAGAAGACTCACATCAAGCTAAAGGATCTTGATTGTATCCCTGAGATCCACAAGGTGGAGATAAAAAGAAAGAACTAAATCCTGCAAGTTGTTCTCCAGACTCTGTACACACACCATGATAGGCAGCCATACAGGCACAAACGCATAGAAACGGGCACACACAATTTTTTAATTTGAATACATTTCTCCAAAGATTATACACAAATGGTTGATAAGCAGTTTAGTCATAAGGAAAATCAAAACCAAAATCCTGAGATACCGCTTTATACCCACTAGGATGTCTGTAATCAGAAAGACAAGGTTCTATGAGAAACGTAGAGAACTGGCACCTTCATACACTGTTATAGGATTACAAAGGGCACTTGTAAAAGGAAAGCTTGGCATTTTCTCAAAAGGTTAAACATGGTGACCATATGACCAAAATGAAAGCCAAGCAAGGCTATTCATACCTATAATCTCAGTTACTCATGAGGCTAAAGTAACAGACTTTACTGGGTTTTGTAGCAAGAATATACTTAGGGGAGGGGGGAAAAACACTTTATACAAAAACATAAGCATATAAAATATCCAATAACATCAGTATTCATATTAGCCAAAAAGTGGGGGAAAAAGGGGGGGGGGACAAATTTTTTAAAATAAAAACAACTCTTATGCCTATTTATGGACAAATGGATTAACATAACAAAAAAGCCACATAATATAGTTGTATTTGGGCATAAAATGAACACATGCTACGTACAACATGGATGAACCTGAAGCATTGCACTAGTTGACACAAAATCCCATTCACTGTATGGATTTTTTTATATAATAATATACATGCAGAATATTACCAGGAAGACTAGGGGTGGGGTGAATGGAGACCAACTGCTTGCTAATGGGTATGGGGTTTCTTTGTGGGATGATGAAAATATCCTGGAATTAGGTAGTAGTGATGGTTATAGAATATTGTGAATGCACCAATACCCACCAAATTATATGATTTTAAATGGTGAGGGTTTTTTAACCAAAATCAAATATTTTTATTCTCCCATATATTACATCCCCACTGAAGTTCTCCCTCCCTTCCCTTTCCCTAGATCCACCCCCTGTCCTTTACCTCTCACACGCCCTCAGGCCTCCCAGGGACATCAACCAAACACTGCATAATAAACATAAGACCAGGCACATACATCACATCAAGGCTGGACAAGGCAATCCAGAAGGAAGAGGAAGAGGGTCTCACAAGTAGGCAAAAGAGCCAGGCCAACCTCTTTGTCCCCACTGTTAGGATACTACACAAGAACACTATGCTACTGAGCCATCACATACATGCAGAAGACCTAGGACAGACCCTACAGGCTCCCTGATCTCTGCAAGTCAGCTGACTCTGTGGGTTAAATAGTGAATTTTAGAGCTATCTTCATTGCATCTTCATTTTTTAATGTCAAATGACAAATCTGTGAAGATACAGTAATGGAAACCTGAGGAGTACTTGTCCCAGACTAAGATCAAAAGTGACCAAAACCACTGTTCTAGCCAGGCAAGGGTCAAGACAGAATGCCACAAGTTTGAAACTGGAATGGATGGATGGATGGATGGATGGATAGATAGATGATAGATAGATAGATAGATAGATAGATAGATAGATAGATAGAGAGAGAGCAAGTGAGCAAGCTATAAAAGACTGTTCAAAAACACACTAACACAGAGACTGCAGAAATGGCTTAGCAGTTAGGAGCACTTGTTCTTGCAAAGGACCCCATCTGATTTCCAGCACCCCCACACAAGATACCTGTCAATCACCCATAACCCCAGTTCCAAGGAATCTAACACCTTCTTCGGTATTCCCTGAGCACCAGACTCAACACATGGTACACATACATACAGACATACATACATGCAGGCAAAACCAGTCATGCATGGTAAATAAATCTTTTTTTTTTTTTTTAAATTTAAACACAAACATATAAAGACCAGCACACTTCAACAGGTAAAGGTTCTTGCCACACAAACCAGACAACTGAGTTTAATCCCCAGAGCCTATGACAGAAGGGGAAAAATCAATACTCGATGTTGATGTTTTCTCTCCCTCTCCTCTCCCCGCCACCCTCTCCACTTTACTTTCTCTCTCACGTACACACACCTCATACTAAGTCCTCTTTACCTAAACCTCCTCCCTTAAACTCAAAAATCATCTACTTGCCACCCAAAACAATACTAACTGGCCTAATTAAACATTCTTCCTATAATAAAATGACTCAGGGCTCTCCTATATCCTCTCAAGGTGGTTCTATTCCTGAAGGAAAAAAAAATAGGTTAAGCCAAATGACCTGTCTGACCAAAAATTTCAAATAGTTTATAATAAAATGGAGTTCAGAAATCACCATCAGAAAGAAGACACCTTTTCTTAATGATGTCTACCCTCTACCCTTGTTCATATCACTTATTCCCAATTTCCTCTAAACTTTTCTTGCTCTAGAACTCACTTGGTAGACCAGGCTGGCCTCGAACTCAGAAATCCACCTGCCTCTGCCTCCCAAGTCCCAGAGTAATCTTTGAGCTCATTTTTGTAGCTTGTGACTGACATGGGCCTCATCTGATGATCCTTCTCTCATCCTCCACGTGCTGGATTACAGGCAAGTACCATCCTGCCTAGCTAAGCTTATTCTTTCCTATTGTAAAATGTTTCCTGAAGTCCAGGAAAGGTAATTCTTCTAAATTCTGTCACTTTATATGTTTTCCTCTTGATAATTGTTTCTGAGATTTGAAGCACTAAGTAACAGAGACTTCAGAGTTACAGTAGGAAAAATAAATTTATTTTATGTATTATTTCTTAGGGAAATGTGTTCTGACCTCACTCATAAAGTACTTCTTTCACGAACCTAGAAATACAATTGTAGTGCGATTGGCTATGTTGGCTGGTCATCCTGTGTTAATGAATTGATAAGTTTCAGGCTAATCTGGACTATGTGAGATCCCATTTCAAGAAAAAAAAAAAAAGCAAAACAAGGTGGGGAGTGGTGACATACCTTTAATCCTAGCATTTGGGAGGCAGAGGCAGAAGCAGGTCCATCTCTGTCTACAGAGCTAGTTCCAGGAAAGATAGGGCTATACAGAGAAATTCTGTCTTGAAAAAACAGCAACAACAAGCAAACAATCCACAAAACACCAAAACAAAAGAGGGCTGGGGAGATGGTTCAGTAGTTGAAAGTGTGTAATACTGCTCATTCTGAGTTCCCAGCACCGATATTGGGCCCACAACCACCAGTAACATCCACAGGGGCATCCAAAGCTTTTGGCCTCTGGGCACCTGCATTCACATACGTGTGCATAGACACATATACATATTTAAAAGTAATAATAAGTACCAAAACAATGAAGCTAACAGAACTAGTCAGATACTATTCTTGACTGTAATTTTGTTACTCTTGGAGTTGTAAGAGATCTTTCTCCACTTCGCAAAATATTTTCCCATCCCTCTTGTCTTCTGCCTTCCTGCTTGTTCCCTCCCTTTCTCATCCTTTTGACAGGGTCTGCAGTAGTTCATACTGACTTCTACTTACTTTGTAGTAGAGAATGGCCTTGAATTCTTATCCTCTTACGGCCACTCCCAGAGTTCTAAGATTACAGGCTACCACACCTAGTTTTATGAGGTGTTAGTATTTGAACCCATGACATGGTGAGTATTCATCAAGCACTCTACCAGTGGAGTTACATCTCCAGTCCTGTATTATGATTTTTCTTCTAAGTCTCCTATTTTATTTACCATTTTGTTATTTTAATTTGGGGATCAGTGTTCATGCTCTGGGCTAGCCTTAAATTTCCTTTTTTTTTTTTTTTTTTTAAGATGTATTTATTTTATGCATGCATGTACTGTTGCTGTCTTCAGACACACCAGTATTGGATCCCATTACAGATGGTTGTGAGCCACCATGTGGATGCTGGGAATTGAACTTAGGACCTCTGGAAGAGTAGTCAGTGCTCTTAACTGCTGAGCCACCTCTCCAGCCCCTAGCCTTAAATTTCTGATCCTGCTGCTTCTACTTGCTAAGTGCTGAGGTTGCAGGCAGGAATCTTACATAGCTGAAGTTTTCTTTTTTGACAGGCTCTTATCCCTTGTGGTTGTCTTGAAATTCATATGTCTAAGGAAGCAGTTTCATTTATCTTGGACATCCATTCCCTCCTATCCCTGTCAGTGTTTCTCAGTGTAACCCTGGCTTAGAACTAGTTCTGTAGACCAGGCTAGCCTTGAACTCACAGAGTCCTTACCTCTGCCAGTGCTGGGATTAAAGGTGTTTTAATCCTAAGTATAGGGATGTGGAGCTGCTTTGGACTGTCTGCAGCAGCTGACTATGATTTGCCTCATATCGTAGCAGAGGCATGGTTTTGCCAGCTGCAGATAGTTTTTGGGATTGTGTGACAGTTGGAATTCTGGAAAGGTATATAAATACTAGGCCCCTGGAGATGGAGTTGGTTGTGCATAAAGAAGAAACAAAAGGAAAGAAACCAGATTCAGGGGATTCTCTCCTCTCTTGTCTCTCCTCTCACCCCTCTATCCTTTCTTTTCTTCCTGTCTGGAACATGGGGGGATAAAGGGTGGCAAAAAGAACTCACAAAGTAGTCAGACCAGGCTACAGTCAATACCACTTATGATGTCATAGTGGTGATAGCCATATACAGCCTATTAGTATATAGGTCTATTAGTATATAGGCCATATACAGCTTATAGACTAATACTCAGAGTATTAGAATATTAGAAAGATCTCACCTGGCAGTGGTGGCACTTGCCTTTCAGTCCCAGCACTTGAAGGCAGAGGCAGGCGGATTTCTGAGTTCAAGGCCAGCCTGGTCTACAGAGTGAGTTCCAGGACAGCCAGGGCTACACAGAGAAACCCTGTCTCAAGAAAGATCTCTGGCTAAAGATAGGTGCTCAATCTATTGGGCAATGAAGATAGTCTCTTCAACATTTCCACTATATTACATGGTTTGTTGTTGTTGGTTTTTTTTTTTTTCACTCTTCATGGCTCATTATGGGTGGGCTCTAATGATGGGGCAGAAATAGAGTACAGCTTACCTGGGCTGTTCTGAGTGATCAGTTTCACTGTCATTCTCAGACCTTTCCAGTCAGTTGCTTTGGTAATATCACCACAGCCTTTCCTTTCTTTTCTTTTTTCTTTTTCTTTTACCTTTTTTTCTGAGATTGTCTCAAGGTACCCATCTTGGGGGGTCAAAGGTGGATGTGGCGCTGACCTCACCTCTGTTGTACTTTGATATCATTGGGGTTCAACGTGTGTGGCATAGTGGAGAAGGCTGCTGTTTGAACTGGGATGAACTGGGATTTGGGCTGACCAAAGAAAATTGCACCTTGGTCTTCTGAGCTGAGAGCCAAAAGTTGGTACCTATTTTTAACCTGGAATTTCTAGACTTTTCTAAAGTGACCGTACAATTTGACATTAAGACCACAAATATGCCGGGCAGTGGTGGCGCACGCTTTTAATCCCAGCACCTGGGAGGCAGAGGCAGGCGGATTTCTGAGTTTGAGGCCAGCCTGGTCTACAGAGTGAGTTCCAGGACAGCCAGGGATATACAGAAAAACCCTGTCCCAAAAAAACCCCCACAAAAAACAAACACCCCCCCCCCCAAAAAAACCACAGATGTGTGAAAATTAAACATTTCTTTCACATTCTTATTGAGTCAGCGTTTTGTTTTGTAGTAGCCCAGGCTGGCCATACTCTTTCACTATACTCTTCACCATACTCTTTGCTCAGCCTACCTAGTACTAGATTATAATACTAGATTACAGATTTGCTTTGTCTAGATTCCAAACTTTTTTACATTGTAAGGTAAGGTGTTTGTATATATTAATATTATACTACTAATAATTATGAGACTGTGTCTTATATATTTATAGGTGTTTTTTTTAACTCTTTGATTTTTTTTTGCCTACACCTTGAAATTCTGGGATTGTAGGCATTTACCCATACCAGGTACATTATGCTAAGATTCCTCGATACGTATGTAATTACTGAGTCAAAAGATTTGTAAATTTAAAACTTTTGATATATTTATACAATTGCTTTCTGAAAGTTTATACTTTCTTATCATAGCTTATTTCACTATACCCTTGAATTAGGGGGAAAAAAAAGTTGAGCGTGGAAGAGCAGTTGCTTGTCAGGTCAGAGGCTCTAGGTTAAAGAGTTGGTAACCTTAGTGTCTTAATCATACTTGATTTTCTTAAACCATCACATTAGTATTGTATGTAATCATATGCCTAAAATAAAATGTCAGTTTGAATGACCAAGAATGAATCTCTCATAGATAGTTACCTAGCAGACTTAGCAAGTTCTCTCTCAGCAGGCAGTTTGGGCTGGGATATTTTAAGTGTTAGTAGGCTACCTAGACAGCTGTTCTTCAGCAAGCTAAAGTGAAATGACATTTATCATTGGGACAAGGAAATATTTGAAGGACCTTCAGAACAACTCTGTGTGCTCAGTATAGTGGAGGCTTCCTGAGATGCAAACAAAGCAGTTCAGGGATACCATTCAAGGACACTGGTGTCTTTTCAACAGTGGATTGCTTTAAGAGCCAGGGCCCAATTTCCTAGAGCAACATTGCAGTTCCCAGTAGCGCACAATATACATAGGTAGGTAGGTTACTGTGAGGCTAGATACAGAAAACTCAGGGATCATCTTGTTTTACCACAACATAGCTGTGAGTTCTGGGCAGAGCTGAGAATCTCTCTCCTTCTTTACAAAATCAGTAGTGTTGTTACTAACTGACATGATTAGAGAATTAAGGAGATAACCTTTACAATTCTGGGAAGGTCCTACTTAGAGATCCAAATTAAAGAATTTTATTTTTTGCATATATGGAATTGGTGTCAGATTAGTGTTTTCTGTGGAAACTGCATTCCCTGTAAAAGTTCAATTGCCTCCTTCTTCTCTTTGGTACTAGAGAGGGCAGAGGCAGGCAGATCTCCATCAGTTTCAGGCCAACCAGGAGTTTATAGTAAGACTGTCTCAAAACAACAACAAAGCTTTTGGCCTGGAGAGGTGAATAATGAGTTAAGAGCACTAGTTGCTCTTCCTGAGACCCAGAATCCCAGCACCCATATGGTGGCTTACAACTATCAGTGACTCTATAGTTCCAGGTGAACTTCAGTTCTGAAGGTGCTGAATGCACATGGAACAAAGACATACATGCAGGCAAAAGGTCCATACACGTATACTTTTTAAATGCTTTTCTGGTTTAAGATACGGCCTCACACTGTGGTCTAGGCTGGCTTCAACCTTGTGGTAGTACTGGAATTATAAGTATGAGCCTCTGCTCCCACCACATAGCCCAGGAGAGCCTTGAATTTACTATATAAGACTTGACTGCTTTTTCCACCTCCATCTCCTAAGAGCTGTGATTGCAGGCATGTGCTTCTGTAAAGCCTGGCTCAAAGGCTTTTTTGACAAAAAATTTTGCTCATTTTTTCCATAATATTTGAAAAGAGGTCATTATACTCTTCAAAGGAGATAATAATGGCTTTCTTCGTTCTTGGAAGAAATAGGAGATACTAATAGTTTGTTTCAGTGAGCCCTGTCATTAATTTTTTGCTAGAATTTGCAAAAACACAAGCCAGAATTAATTTAAATCTTTTCCATAGTAGTTTTTCTATATTTTCAGAAGTTCAGGTTTATTAGGAAATACATATTTTATATTTGGTATTTTTAGTATTATCTATTTAGCTTCATGTAGCAGACTTAATTAAATATGACTTGTACCCAAACACACACACACCTACACAATAGACAAATGAATAGAGGACAGAGGTCAGAGAAGTAAAGAATCTCTATCAAGTGAGGCCTGGAATTGAACTCACGTTCACTAGTTCTTATGTGATTAAGGTTCTAAAATTTAAAAAGTATGTTACATTTTATTTTGTATGTACTATGGCATGGATGTGTGTAGTAAGAAGACAACTTACTGTAGTTATTTCTCCTTCACCATGTAGGTTCCAGGGAACAAATTCAGGTTGTCAGGCTTGATGGCAAGCAGGCACCTTTATTTGATGAGCTATCTCACCTGTCCACAAAAAATTGTTTTCCCTTTAGTTCTTTTTTGAGTTAAATTGACAAGAGATAGCATAAAACTGTTGTTGTATTTTTCTTTTCTTTTTTTGAGACTATCTCATGAAGCCCAGCCTGGCCTTGGACTGATCTTCTAGTCTTCACTTTCAAACAAATGGCAGCACCATTCCATCTTCATAGTCACTTTGATTCCTGAGCTGAAATCAGCATTAAACTTGTTTTGGATCAAATCTATCTATATTCTAGGATAATCATTAAGCTTCCCCATCCTCTGAAGGATTGTGACCTATAGTAATTTCTTATTTGCTAGAGGGCTTACTATTACTGATGTGATATTTTTAATCTCCATTCATTCACCTGTTGCTTCTGAATAAGGATGATCCAGTTGGCTGACTCATTAGTGAAACCAAAAATCACAAATAGGACTTGTAGCTGGATGTTGTGTACAGCTTTAACCTCAGAGGCAGAAGCAGATGGATCTCAGAGTTTGAGGTCAGACTGGGCTACAGAGTGAGTTTCAGGCCAGCCAGGGACACAGAGTGGGACCCCACCTCAAAAAAACAAAACACACAAACAAAAATCAAGTAGGATCATTACTCTGCTTTCTATTCATACTTTCTTCTTAGCTGCTCAGTTTCTTTTTAAAATAATTCCATTCCATTATGGTAATTTGAGAATGTGCTTGAATGAGATCTCTTTCATTAAGTATAATGTAATCAGTATATACTAGGGTTTCACACAAGACAAACAGGTATTTAGGATGTACTTATTATATTCTAAAAGTAATGAAATATAAGAGATAATCAATGCTCTGATATCATGTCCTTGAGACAGGTTGAAGGATGTAGGTTTTAGCCCTGAGATCCTCAAATGATCTGACTGGAATTGCCATGGTTAAGGAATTTTAGAGTAAGCTGGATTGGAGGGTTATTTTGTTCATATTTTCTTGAATAATGATTTATTTTTATATGTTTAAATGTATAAAATTTATTAATACGTTTAAAAATAATTATTGTTTTTTATTTTGTGCATTGCCTGAATGTATGTTTGTGTGAGAGTATTAGATCCCTGGGAAGATAGAAGTTTTATTCAGATAGTTGTGAGCTGCCACCGGGGTGCTTGGAATTGAACTCTGCTCTTCTGGAAGAATAGCCAGGGCTCTCTACAGCCCTATTTATAGGTCGTATGATATACTTTTGGACTGATCTAAGTCATGTTTTCCTTTTCTTTCCCTTCCCTTCTCCTCCCCTCCTCTCCCCTTCCTTCCCCTTCCCTCCCCCCCTCCCTGCTAGATTCCAGCTCCAGTTCCACACCATTTCAAAAAGTTAATCTGCTGGGCAGTGGTGGCGCACGCACGCTTTTAATCCCACTTGGGAGGCAGAGACAGACGGATTTGAGTTCGAGGCCAGCCTGGTTTACAGAGTGAGTTCCAGGACAGCCAGTGCTACACAGAGAAACCCTGTCTCGAAAAACCAAAAAATGGAAAAGTTAATCTGTATGCTGGGTATTGTCCTTGTGTCAGTTTGCCACAAGTTTACCTTTTTTACGATTTATTAATTTCAATTATGTATGTGTGTATATATGTATGTGAGTGATGAACGTAGTGCTCATGTAGGCCAGATGTGTTGGATCCCTGACATGGGTGCTGAGAACAGAGTCTCTAGCTCTTGTTTGTTTGTTTTTAAAAAAGAGGAGCCAGTTTTCATCTCTGAGAGAATTGTTTGCTTTCTTACTTGGTAGTTTCTCAATTTCCTTCATCCTTCCCCTTCCTTCCTTCTCTCCTATGCCTCCCTTCCAGCCTCCATTCTAAGCTTCCTTCTCTGGCCTGAAATTTGCTCTGTGGACCAGGCTGGGCTCAGATTTGTAGTAGAGTGCTGGGCATGAGCATCAACATCTGGCTCTTTAAAATAGTAGCTGTCTTCTAAGTCAGGAGTGGTGGCACATACTTGTAATTTTGGCACTTGAGAGGTGGATACTATAAGGCTTAGCTTCAGAAAAACAGGGCTGGGGTCATAGCTTATTTGGTAAAGTACTTGTCCTGCAGGTATTGGGACCTGTGATCTGTCCTTGGGACTCATGAGAAAGCCAGGAACATGCAGTGTCTCAAGTTTGTAAAACCAGCACTGGAGGAAGCTGGATGTTGGCCTTTAGTCTAGGCTCTGCCCCACAGTTACCTAGCAATAGCCAGGTGTGTCTGACTCACTATAAAAGGACCCTCCTCACTCTTCTTGCTCTCCTGCCCTCCTGCTCCCCCCCCCCCCGCCCTCGACTCATTCCCCTCCCCCTTTCTCTCCACATGCTCATAGCTGGCCTCTACTTCTCTTTCTCTATTCTCTACTCTTTCTCCTCAGTCTCCTCCTCTTTCTTCTCCTCCTCCTCTTCTTTCTCCTCTTCTTCTCTTACCCCCCATCCTCCAGCCTTTTTCTCAATTCCTCTCCCCATGCCCCAATAAACTCTATATTATACCATTGTGTGGCTGGTACCTCAGAGGGGGAAGGGATGCCTCAGCATGGGCCCACAGAGACACCTCTTCCCCCATACCATACCTTGCATCCATCAAACATATGCTTATATGCCTGCCTTTTCCTCTTTAAAACACAACACTGGAGACAGATGATCCTTGAGGCATACTGGGTAGTCAACCTAATCTAGTGAGAGACCCTATCTCAAAAAAACAACGTGGACACTGCTAGAACAACACTTGAAGTTGACTTCTGACCCACCACATAGGTGCACATATATATACGTGCACTCAAACATGTATACACACATGTCCCTGAGAAATGTCCCTCTCACAGAATAGAGATCGTTGCCTTCTGATACCTTATGAATTAAATAGGTTGGATCAAGCCATATCTTCTGGTAGTTTCTTCCTCATCCTCTTGGCTTTTCATACCTTGTTCTGGGCCACCATGGTGCCATCTCTAACCTCCAAAAAGGACACTGCCATGTCTTTGATAACCTTCTTGGCTCTAAGCAGAATTATTTGGGAGAAAAGGAATCACATTTTATTTTTAGGACAGCCATTCTGGTGACTAGAAAATGGATTATAAAATTGAAGGATTGATTGAGAGATTCAGTTTTGTTAAGAGACTGGTACACCCAGTTCATTGGTGTTCAGTTGTAATCTTAGGTTATGGACGGGGAAGGCAGGAGGATCAGCAATTCAAAATCATCCTCATAGTGAGTTGAGGTGTAAGACTATAGTGGCTGGACTTCATGATGAGACCCTGTCTCAAAAGAGAATTGAGGGTGCTGGTGCAGTGTTCAAGTGAAAGAAGGGCATGTGAACCAAGACAGATGGGGTGGATAAAGAAGCTAAGCACAGCTGGGGGAGTGGTGGTGCATGCCTTTAATCCCAGCACTTGGGAGGTACATCTCTTGACTTTCGAGGTCAGCCTAGTCTACAGAGTGAGTTCTAGGACAGCCAGAGCTACACAGAGAAACCTCGTCTGGAAAAACCAAACCAAGCCAAAAGGAACAAACAAAAAAATCCTAAGCACTTTACAGATAGTGGTGGTGTTATTTACTGAGCACTTGGTATATGCTGGAGATACCTTTTCTGTCAGTGTCAAGTAGTGCATCTTGTTGCATACAGATGTGGGTTGAACACTGGAAGGGAAGAAATAACATTACAAAAATGGGTAATTTTTGTAATGAATCATAACAATAATTTGGAAGATTCAAATAAGTAGATAACATACACATACTCCCCAAAACAGTTGATTCAAAAACCAGAGAGCCTAAAGAATTTAGTGAGGGTAAGCTTATCTTTGTAGGTGAAATAGCTTATTGAAAAGATGTCCCAGAGGAAGTAATGTCAACAAGATTTTTTTTCTGAAAGAACTGTGTATCTGCTCTTTGCTACTTAGTGGGCTCCTCTTTTTCCCACCTTTTATCTATGCCTCCCACCCCAACATTAGATAGGATAGAGGGGAGAGAGGAATTAGGAAAATCTCTGAATCTAATTTCTTTCTTTTTGTTTTCTTCTTTGACTACATTTTATTACCGAAGTGCAACCAACCCCCCTGAAGGACCAACAACCACTGATGCTTTTCAGAGCCCCTCAAATTTATATACCCTCTGAAAAGTTCTCAGAATTCCAGATGTCCACAATCCCAGAAATTATCTGCAACTGGCAAAAGCAATCTGTTAGAGGTCAAGGCAATTCACAGTCAGCTACTGCTGACAGTCTGAAGCAGCCGGTGTTTCCAATTCACAGTCAGCTACTGCTGACAGTCTGAAGCAGCCGGTGTTTCCACTCTTGGGATTATAAAATGAAAGCACGTTCTGTTTCTAAAACCCCAAATTCTCACTTTAGAACTTTTATTTCTTTCTTTTCTTGGTTTGTTTGTTTTTTGAGACAAAATAGGTCTGGCTGTCTCTGAACTCAGTCTCAGTCTCACAGTGCCTGCCTCTGCCTCTAGAGTGCTGGGAATAAAGGGTGTGGCACCATGACCCAGTTGAAAGAACTCTTTAAGATACTCTGACACTGAAAGTACAAAAGATAACATGGTAGATGTTCCAGACTTGGAACTGTGGCAGTAAGAAAGTATCAGCATTTTGACAAGTCTAGAAAAGACCCCCATTTTGTTATAAACCACATGATGAGAAGCAGGCAGCCAATTTGTGTGTGTGTGTGTGTGTGTGTGTGTGTAATGGTGGGTTATATGGTAGTAATGTCTTCCATGTCTTCACTTGCTCTCTTCCTGTCTCTGCTTCCCTAGCACTGGGATTATAGGTATATGTTGTCAGGCCCAGCCTTTTTGTTGGTTTTGGGAATTGTGTTTGCATTCAAGGTACTTTATTGACTGAGTTTTCACCCCATCCAATGTGATTCTTTTGAGACAGGGGTTTTACTCTAGTAGGCTAAGCTTCCTGGAACTCAATATATAGTTTAAGATGACATTGAATTTATCTTGATCCACCTGCTTCAGACTCTTTGAGTGCTGGGACTACATATGTGACCATGCTCGCCTTCTAATGCTTGAAAAAAATACTATTATTTTATCTCTTTGAGACAGAGTCTTGCTATGTAGCCCAAAGTGGCCTCAAACTCAGATTTGCCTGTTCAGATCTCCCACTTAGGTTAAAGACATGCTCTGCCACATCCTGCAAAAACTGTTGTGATGAAATCTGCAGCAGAGTAGTATATCTAGCATGAGAGATCAAACTCAAGACCTTAGGCATGCTAGACAAAGACAAAGATTTCAACCCTGAACTATATACAACTCTCTAGTCTTAAGGCTGTAGCTTAGGTTTGTGAATTTGTGTGTGGAGGTCAGAGGACAACTTGAGTTGGTTTTTTTCTTTGACTAGATAGAGTACAGAAGACTGTCAGTTTGTAGAAGTATCTACAACACAACTTGTTTCTTTTAGCAAACTTTGCTTTCAAATTGTATTGAGTAAAAAGCTGACTTTTAAAATTAATGCAAGAAAAGAAATATCCTTGAAGCTAGAGTTAAGGATAAAATAATAGGAAGAAGGGCGTTACATAGATAGTCTAGTGGTTAAGAGTACTTGGTGCTCTTTCAGAGGAGTTGGGTTTAGTTCTTTTATCAACATTAGCTCACAGTAGTCTATAACTTGAGTTCCAGACGATCCAACCCTGACTTCCATGGGTGGCAGACATTTGTCAGACAGGCAGATGCCCATACACATAAAATGAGTAATGTGGGAAACAAATAAGAATCCACTTATGTGTCCCGTGCTGTCTGTCTTTCCAGTGCCCTCTTGTTTTGGTACCAGCTATATTGAGATACATTTGTATATCCCTCTACTACAAGTTGGCCCTGAATTTGTGATTCCCTGTATCAGCTTCAAATGTAGCTGAAGTGGTCCTTTTATTTAGGTCTTTGGAGTGTTGGAATTACAGTGTTTTAGCCCAACTAGTAATTTTTTAATTTCATTTTTGGATTCTTTATCCTAAGTGTTTAGCATTTCATTAATATTAACTTCAATTTGAAAACTTCTAAAACTAAACATTTTTTAATTTCATTTTTGGGTCTTTTATCATAAGTGTTTTTGTACTTTGCTAATATTAACTTCAATTTGAAACCTTATGGAACTTATGGTGCACATCTGCTATCTCAGTACTCAGGAGGCAGAGATAGGAGAAATGATTGAAATGCAAAGCCATCTATTTCTAGATAGTGAGAGATATGCCAGGTTGGCATATTCTAAAGAGTAAAATAATCACAAAACAAAATATCCTCAAACCTTGGAGAACCAAAGATTTACTGGCTTATCCTTGAAGTAATGGAGGCTTGTTAGATGTTCTCAACAGCTGAGTTAGAGCAATGGTTTTCAGACTTTTGGATCAGATTTTAAGCTGTTGATTGTTTTTGACCTGTAATCACTCCTACATAGGGATTCCACACTGATGATCGTATATATCCCTTGTGTGGTAAATGTGACTAGTCTTCAAAAGCCATTTCAGTTAGAAAGCCATAACTTGACGTGAGAAGTGCTTTTCATTCTTAGAATTCTTCTGTTTTATGGCTTTGGCGGTCACAATTAGGAGTTAGGTTGTAGTGAGTTATCCAGTGCTCTGGAGGAAATCTATTAAGATTGTTAAGCCAGACAACTTTTAGATAGAAGACAGTCTATGCAGTTGCAGGTATTTTGTCTGGTCATTAGTTTTGTAAGAATAGGTCAAGCCTGTGGGTTTTGAGATGAAATGAAATTATGAAGGCTTTTTTTTTTTCTTTTGTAGAATAGAATTTATTCAGGACATGAGGGGGGGGGAGTTGGAGTAGAGACAGAGAAAGCTATGAAGGCATATTTTAAGAAAGGATAGTTGCCGGGCGGTGGTGGCGCACACCTTTAATCCCAGCACTTGGGAGGCAGAGGCAGGCGGATTTCTGAGTTTGAGGCCAGCCTGGTCTACAGAGTGAGTTCCAGGACAGCTAAGACTACACAGAGAAACGCTGTCTCGAAAAACCAAAACCAAAACCAAAAAGAGAGAGAGAGAGAGAGAGAGAGAGAGAGAGAGAGA
>JANHMN010000020.1:753884-764946 GCA_030674055.1 Rhabdomys pumilio | reverse complement strand
AGAGAGAGAGAGAGAGAGAGAAAGGATAGTTTATCCAACTGTAGAACCATCTAGGCTACTTTAAAATGCAGGTCTCTAGGACCCTTCCCACATTTACCACTTAGATTCTGGGACTAGGACTCTGTAATCTGTTCAGTTCATCTTCCTAGAGATTGAAACCTGTCTAGGTGTAGTGGTACATGCTTGTAGTCCTAGGATTTGGGAGGCTGAAGTGGGAGAATGGTGAGTTAAGGCCAGTCTGAGCTACTAGGTAGACCCCATTTAATAAAACAAAAAATTTGAAAACTTGTTTATTTGGTCTATGGTATGATTATTAGGGTGATTTTTACTCTTGATTTGGGATTCTTTTCCCAATGCTTCCATCTGAACAAACTTTGGTTTTCTTCTGCAGTCTTGAATAGCGCAGTGGATCATATAGTATACAAAATCCTGAATCAGAGGCTTCTTAATGGCTTTTCTGGAGAGGTATATATACCAAGAGAGCTTTTGTGAAACATGGTCTCTCAGGAGGTGGGCAAGCACTGGAAAATTGAATACTGTTTGTTTATTTATTTTAAGGCATAGTCTCTTTGTGGCTCAAGCTGGCTTTTAACTGGCTGTGTAGCCTAGGCTTGTGGTCCTTTTCCTCCTGTTTCTCAAATACTGGGATTATAGACCTGCATGCACTCCCATACTTGGGCTACTTTTAATTATAGCCTGTTAAGAGATTGTGTTAATAAACACAATAAGGACTAATAAGGACTAAAAATTTCAAATTGTGAGTCATAATAAATTCTAGTCTCAAACCGGTAGTGGTTCTCCTGCCTTAGCTTCCCAAGTACCGGGATTAAAGATGCTGCTGAGCATGGTGGCATACATCTTCAATCCCAGCACTTCCAGATGAGAGGCAGAAGTAGGTGGATCTCTGGAAGAGCCATGGTGAGAAGGGGGAGGGTGTAGGGGTAAGGGTAGGGAGAAAGATGTGTTAGCATATCTGGCTCAAGATTCACTCTTTTTTTGAAATAGGGGCTAGGGATTTAGCTCAGTGGTAGAGTGCTTGCTAGGCAAGGCCCTGGGTTTAGTCCTCAGCTCTGGGGGAACAATTATTTTTTGAAATAGCAATGTATATATAATGTATTTGTGCACACAGATTTTGTTGTGGGGATTAGTGCTCCACGTGTATATAATATTTGCTTGGTGCCTGTGGAGGTTAGAAGAAGGCATCAGATCCTCTGGATTGGCTTTACAGAGAGTTGGGAACTTCCTACCGTGTAGATGTTTGGAATTGAACCTGGGTCCTCTTCAAGGTCCTTTAACATCTCAAGAGTCACCTGAGTGACCTCAAGAGTGCCCTTTCTTCATTTTGGTTTTGAGTGTTTTAGAGCAGAGACTGGTACTGATGGTAGCAATAGAAGGAACATTTTGCAAAGCTTTAGAAGTGTATATCCTTTGTTCAGTTATTTGCTTAGATGAACATGTTTGTTGGGTACCCACAAATATGGTAAATGATGGATAACAGCTTTAAATCTTTTTCAGAAAGGGTTTTACTCTAAGTTCAGTCTGTCTTTGAACTTGCTATGGACCTCAGACATGCCTCAAATTCACCATCCTACTCACCTAGCCTTCCAAATGTTGTTGGGAGGTACTTAACACCATGCCTGGCTTTTAAAAATTTTGATTTAAAAAAAAAATTAAGGGCCAGGTCACACCTTTAATCTTAGCTCTTGAGAGGCAGAGGGAAGTGGGTCTCTGAGTTAGAGGCCAGCTGGGTCTACAAAGTGAGTTCTAGGACAGACAAGGCTGTTAAACAGAGAAACCCTGTCTCAAAAACTAAAATCAAACAAAAAATGTCAATCAGACCTAAAATTTTGGAATCTTTAATATTTGGAATAGAATATGAGGACAATTTAGGTTTTTTTGTTTGTTTGTTTTTGTTTTGTTTTTTCATCAAACTTCTCTGAAAGTCTTATTTTATTCAGTTTTAGCCAGACACCAAAGAAAGGCGAAAACTCTTAAAATAAGTGATTTAAAAATTTTACTATGTGAATTGGTGTTCCCCTGCCCCCTCAAGTTCTTTTCCTCTTCTTGCATTAGAGTAAAAATAGATCTGGTTTCCTGGGTTATCACAGCTTGTAACAAAAAGCTTTTTTATAAAGTTGGCCAGTTAGTAGGGTGAGATCATTCTTTTCTAAGTAGTGTTCAGTGTTCTGTTTGTTGAGACAAAGCTATGTCTGATAGGGCCAAGCACACAATAGTCCTGACTTTGTGGTTATGTTTAGGGCAACAGGATGAGTTTTCTGTGTGATAGAATACTACTGATATGTAGAAGAAGGTGAAAGGTGCTTGGCTTAGCGTCCGCACTCTGGTTTGGCCACGTGTAGAAAGATTAGGATGATAAAGGGCTCAATTGAAGTTATGACCTGGGCACAGGCTGTCACATCTTAAGTGAGTTCTAAGTGGCTTTTTCACATTTAGGTTTGTGTACTGCCTATTAAATGCTACTGAGGACAGTTTGAACCTGTTGAGAAATACTGAATGCCTGGACTGTCCTTTGAGAAGTCCACATCCTGGATCTTGTATGTGCCTTTTTCTTGCTGAGTCTGTCTACCTAGTACTCAGAAGCAGTATTAAAATCTCTCTCTCTCTCTCTCTCTCTCTCTCTCTCTCTCTCTCTCTCTGTTTTTTTTGTTTTTTCGTTTTTTTTGTTTTTTTTTGGTTTTTGGTTTTTGGTTTTTGGTTTTTGGTTTTTTGAGACAGGGTTTCTCTTTGTAGCCCTGGCTGTCCTGGAACTCACTCTGTAGACCAGGCTGGCCTCGAACTCAGAAATCTGCCTGCCTCTGCCTCCCAAGTGCTGGGATTAAAGACGTGTGCAGTCACCACCTGTTTTTTAAATTTTTTAGACAGTGTCTCACTATGTAGCTTCAACTGGCCTGGATCTCACTATACAAAGCAGGCTGGCCTCAGAGAGATCTGCCTGGTTCTTCCTCCTAAGTGCTGGTAATAAAGTGTGTGTCATCTTTCTTGGCTTTTGTGGTATGCTATATAGATCAGGTTGCCTAGATCATACTAAGAAGCCAAGGATAACTTTGAACTTAATCTTCACCCACCTTCCAGTTGTTGAGATTACCCCATTCCATGTGGCAGATCTCTTTTTCTCATTTACAAAATAAAGAAGGTTGGTTCAAATGTATTTGCTAAAGTTTTGTAATTTGCTCAGAAATGTTTGCTTTGTTTCTGTGATAAGAACTTGTCATTGTTGTCCCCTCCATTAGGCAACAGGATAAGTTGTTTTCTGAGGGTACCACAGTGGGAGCAGCTTTATTGGAGGACCACCTAATCTTTAAGTTGGAAATGAATACTGCTTGTTACTAGAACATTAAAAAACTTTGTCACAAACTATCGCCTTTTCTAGGTTTGTTTCTGAATATTGCTCTGGGGGAAATAGTGGTTATATGGTGGATAAATAAATATTTCTGTGCCGAGGAAATTTTGGTTAAAAAGGCTCTGTTTTTATTTTATATTTTTTATATATTTTATATTTTATTTTTTATTTATACTACTGAAGCATTATACTACTGTTAAATACTGAACTAGCACTAGCATTTAAGTATTTTATTATAATCATTAGATAAACTCTCCACGTCAAACCATTGCGTCAATTTTTTTTAAAAAATATGCCAATCTAAAGATTTTATTTTTGTTTCAGCATATTTGTTGACATTATAATGTGCTAATTAATTTTTGCCAACCTGTCACAGATTAGAACCACCTGGGGAAAGGGAACCTCAGTTAAGCAGTTGCCTTTATCATATTGGCCTGTGGGCATATCTGGCAGGGGTTTTCTTGATGGGAGCCATGCTATCCTAGTATTGGCAGTCCTGGGTTGTATAAGTAGGCTTGCTTTAAGAGTAAGTTAGTAAGCAGCATTCCTCCATGATCTCTGCCTCCAGGTTCCTGCCTTGAGCTCCACCCTGGTTTCCCTCTATGGTGGACTGTTAATTAAGGCAAATCTTTTCCAAGTTGGTTTCAGTCAGTGTTTTATTACAGCAGCAGAAAACCAACAGAGGAAATAGAGACTGAAGATGGTAGAGAGTCCTCATATGCTCCATACCTGGTAATATATTAATCTAGCACATTGGCTGTAATTAATGTATACAGTATTAGTAATCAACATCCATTATTGATTACAGCTTCTTCAATTTTTAATTATTTTTGAGAGTGTAGAAAATAGTGGTCTTCATTATGCCAGCCCCACACATGCATATCTTGTGCTTTGCTGCTAATCATTGTATGTTGTTTCCCCTCTCCAGTCCAGCACCGCCATACTCTCCCATCCTCCCTCTTTTCCTTTCATATCCAGATATTTTTCACATATACACACCATGATAGTTTCCTTTCTTAGTATGGTTTAGACTTCCATCATAGGCCCTTTTCCTGTTAAAAGCTCTAATTAGATTTTCTTGGCTGTGACCATGTCTTAATCTCCTTGTTTGCTAGGTTGTCAAGGTGTTCAGGAGTGCTGATTTTTCAGAACAGTGCTTCAGTAGAGTTTGTCTTACCATTTCTCATTAGAATGGGGTTATGGTCTTCAAGAGGAAGATGGGGAGCTAAGTGACATTCACCACTTTGTACCAAGGTCCGAAGTATAACCGTGACCTAGTACTGTCGGTGCTAATCTTGATCTCCTGGTTTAGGTTATGTTTCTTGGGTTTCTCTCTCTCTTTTTCCCTCCTCTTCTGCAGGAGGAGGTTGCTGCCCCTTATGAATATGGTTTGGACTCAGGAATATTGGTTTTAAACTCTGGCCTATGATCCAACACTACTTTTTATTTTGTTGCTCCCATTCAGCTTTAGTCATTATAAGTTAACTGTGACCCTTTGACATACCCCATCAGGTTTTCTTTTTAGGATTTTTTGCTTCAGTACTAAATTACTCATCTCTTCTAAGAGTACAGGGTCCTTTTTGTCAGAGAATGGTACTAGAGAGCAGACTTGTGTGTTCATGTGTTCATTACTTGTTGGGGGTAGAATGCTTGCTAAAGATTGTTGCTAAATTTTACTTTTGTTTGTTTTGAATTGTCATGTTTAAGGGAAAACTTAACTCTTTTTCTTCTGTTCCTCTTGTATTTGTTTATTGTTGCTTGCCTGCTTTTACTGCTTGTTAACTGAGTCGTTGTGACAACATCTGAGATTAATCAATTAAGATAATTATATGATAATTATATTTATTTTGATTCACAATTTCAGATGTTTCATTTCAAGGTCACCTGGCTCTGTGGCTTTGGGTTTTTGATATCACAGCATATTATACTAGGAGGCCTGTTCTTTTTGTGGTGGGTGGGAATCAAGCAGGCAGGCAGGGGCCTTGCAGGGTCCCAGTATCCCCTACATTGCCATGCCTCTCGAGGCTGTGAGCTGGGGATAAAAACCTTTAGTTTTTGGGCTGTTGGGGGGCATTTAGGATCAAAACTCTAGCTTTGTTAATGCTAGTACTGGTCTTAAAATACTTTTGCCATTACATTACAAAAGTTATAGCATATAATGTTAAAACCTTTCAGATTACAAGTCTTAAAATACATTTCTCGACCATTCTGTGAAGTAGAAGTATCCAATCTGGCAGTGGTGGCAAACACCTTTAATCCCAGCACTTGGGAGTCAGAGGCAGGCAAGTTCCAGGACAACCAGGGCTATACAGAAAAACACTGTCTAAAAAACAAAACAAAAAAGGTAGAAGTATCAGAACAGAGTTTTTCTCCTTTTTTTTCCACTCTCCTTCCTTCTCCAACAGGATCTCACTGGAATCCAGGCTGCCCTGGAACTTGCTGTCCTCCTATTTCAGGTTCCCAAAAGGCAGCCTTTCTTGTCACTAATAGAAGAAAATACCAAGTGGTTAAACCATTTTCCTTTTTCTTTTTTGTTTTTGTTTTGTTTGTGGGGTGTGTGTGTAGGGGCCAGAGGTAAACACCCACCATGTTTGTTTGTTTGTTTGTTTGGTTGATTGGTTGGTTGGTTTTGTTTTTTGAGTCAGGGTCTCTGATGGCTTTCCTAGGCTGACTAGTTAATGAACTTTAGGACTTGCTTGATTCTGCTTCCCCAGTGCTAGATTATAAAAATGTGCCACCATGCTCAGCCTTTTTAGATGGGTCCTGGGGATTGAACCCAGGCTTTTGTGCTTGCATAACAAGCTCTTCACTGGCAGAACCATCTTCTCAGCTTGCCCACCCCTCCTGAAACTTTGAGATATGGTCTCATATAGCCCTGGTTACCCTCAGACTCTAACTGAGCTTGATCTTCCTGCCCATATGCAGCAATGTATCTGGCTAGTACAAGAGTCTTTAAACTCATACAACATGGCAGTTAAAGTGAATGAAGGTGAAACTGGCTGGAATTAGAGATGATGCTGATGGCATTATATATAAATATATAAACAGAAAGGTATTTCTTAAGATGAATATTATTTTTTGTTTGTTTGTTTGTTTTGTTTTTTGTTTTTTGTTTTTTGTTTTTGTTTTTCGAGACAGAGCGTGCACCACCACTGCCTGGCTGAATATATTACTGTTAAAGCGAGATCCACATTCATGTTTTGAACCTCTAATTTTTAAATTGAGGCAAGAGAATTCCAAGTGTGAGGTCAGCTTGGACTACATATAAAGACTTCGTTACCAAGTAACTGACCTGAAAATAAGTTAAAGATTACCTGACGCACATAGATTGCTTTCACTTTCTCTTCTCTTATGTCCCCTCTCCCATTTCTGTTCCTTCCTCCTCCCTCTCCCCTCCTCTCCCCTCCCCTCCCCTCCTTTCCTTTGTCCCCTTTATCCCCTCCTAAATTTAGTCATGTACAAATTGACAAAGCCTTTACAGAACCCTTTGTATTTGAGTGGAATATATAGTATGAGGTTGATGTCTCTTGTGGTAATGTCAGCTTCTGAGAACATCAGGGAAAGCCTGATCACATGTAATACTAGACAAGCAGGATTTACATTATACAGTAATGGCTACAATTTTGGTAGCTAGCAATTTGGATAAGTAACCACAAATTCTGGTCCTGTTTCTTTGTGAACTGAAACTGTGGTTTCTTTGTAAATAATTCATAAGCATTTAGAAATGTGTATATGAGGGGGTTGGTCTTTAGATTTATATAGTCTTTGCTTTTTAAGTGTAATGATAAAAGATAATTTAGGAACCTTTAAGCCAATATGTTATTATTTTTTTTTGTTTGTTTTAAAAAGTCATGTGTGTACAGTAGATGTTGTGGCTTATGCCTGCAATCCTAGCACTGAAGAGGCTGAGACAGGAAGATCACCATGAATTCTTGGCCAGTCTGCAGTACATAATTAACTTCAGGTTAGCCTGAGCCATGGGGGGAGGGGCGGACTTATCTCAAAAAATCTTACACACAAGATAAAAGATGTTTGTACATACCTAGTACAAATTAATACTGGTTTTCAACGCTTAGTATTGCTTTTTTCTACATATATAGCTGTGATAAAAGTCTATTTATAAATTAGGCTCAACAAAAGATAACCAAGAATATTTATAAAGTATAATAGTTATAACAATATGCTTTAATAAAATTGCCATTAGTGCCTTATTAAGTAAAGTTAATTTTACTTAAACTCAAGCATTGTGATACCAAGAAAGTCCAGGGTATTTGCTAAGTGACTGACAGAGGGGGAGTGGGAGTTTGGACACAAGGATGAATTATGTCCCTGTAGAGTAGAGGAAGACATGATATTATTGTGCCATTCAGAATAGTGTTCAATTAAAATTCAAAAACTACTTGTTTCTTGAATTCTCAATATAATATTTTCAGACTGACTCACAGTGGGAAGTAAAACTATGTATAAGAGGGACTGTTGTATTGTTAGAAGCATGCCCGCCCCCTGTGGAAAGAAGTGCATGATTAGAAGTTACAGCTTTGACTTTGTGGGCATGAAAAACTGTGGTACTGTTTGATCGGTGACCACACCACCATCTTCTCATGATATACTTCCATAGTCTAATATGTCAAAAATACTTAAGGGCAATTGAGTAACATTTTATGTAATCTATTAGTCTTAGTCTTTTGGTACAAAGAGGTTTTTCTCTTTTTTTCTTTTTAAAATAATTTTGGCCATATTTCAAGAATGATTTTTTTGTATTGTTTTTTTAAAACTTTATGTGTGTGAGTGTGAGTGTGTGTGGCTTCCAAAGTGCACATGTGGTAATTACAGGACAACTTTCACTAGTTTTTCTTTCTACTTGGTTGAGGAGAGAAGATGAAGTCTAAGTTACTACCTTTTTGTGTCCTTGTAACTAATGTTGGGATAAAATGGTGGCATTTGGCCAAACTCAGAAACTCAGGTCTGTAATCCCAGCTAGTTTGGAGGCTGAGACAGGAGGATTGGAAGTTCAATGGTTGTCTGGGATACAGAGTTAAATGGAGTCCAACCTGGATAGCTTAGTGAGACTGGAGTCTCAAATTAAAAACAAAAAAACAAAAAAACAGGCTGGGGAGTGTAGCTCAGTAGCTCAGTAGCTCAGAGTTGCTTGCCCAGTGTGTGTAGTAGCATACCCAGAGGAAAAGTAGCATTGGATATTTAAATGTGAAAAGGTCTTTGTAAAGAAAGTCAAGAGATTTGATTCTCTTATCAGCTAGTGGTATAGAAGTGAACCTAGAGTCTTGAAGATGGCAGGTTGTACTCTACAGCTGAATTATATCCTCAGCCCAAGTAGCATAAATTTTAGCGTGCTCTTTGGCACTTTTCTATTGACAAAATGATGATCTTAGAGATTTAAGATAGTCATATTCATTAGGGTAGTGACTGTGGCCTTTGAAGTGTATCCAGCAGTTCCATGAAGGGATCCTTTCCTTCCTTTGTTTCTGTCTCCTTTTCTCCTTCTTTCTTTCCTTTCTTTCTCTCTTGGAAAGGTTTATATCCTCTTGCCTCAGCCTCCTTAGTGCTGTTATTTTAGGTGTGCACATCAGTATGGCCAGCTTTAAAAGTTTATTTCCTGTTATATCATAGTGTGGAGTATTTGGCCTGTGGCCTTCTCATGATTGAGGAATTTTAGTTCTTTCTGTCTCACACCACAGAGTCCTCCACTGGATTCTTTGTATTTAGTGAGTTGACAGCAAAGAGTACTAGGAAAAAGGCTAAGAAAAGGGGTGGGAGTCTGGGTCATTTGTGGAGATGCTGTTTGAGAGCGAACTATAAGAACTCTGTTACATGGTTGCAACTTGCAGTTGAAGGGAAGTCAGAAATACTATTTTGAATACTAGAAGAAAAAAAGGATTGTGTCTTTGATGCTTATATGTACGTGTGTGTGTGTGTGTGTGTGTGTGTGTGTGTGTGTGTGTGTGTGTGGTCCAGGCCAGCCTCTTCTGATGCTCCTGTCTTCTTCTAGAATGCTAGGATTAAGGTATATGATTAAGGTATATGACATCTTGCTGCCGGGCAGTGGTGTGGCGCACGCTTTTAATCCCAGCACTTGGGAGGCAGAGGCAGATGGATTTCTGAGTTTGAGGCCAGCATGGTCTACAGAGTGAGTTCCAGGACAGCCAGGGCTACACAGAGAAACCCTGTCTCGAAAAACCAAAAAACAAAAAAACAAACCAAAACAAAACAAAAAAAACCCAAAACAACAACAACAAAAAAGACATCTTGCCATGCTTTCTTATTTTCATTACTGGCTTTCTTTGAGCCTTAATATTTATTATCTTTTATCTCCTTATGTTTTGCTTTATTCTGAATGAGTAAAAATTCATCTATTGCACAAAATATCCTAGTGCATGTTTAAGAAGTACAGTGGAATACTGAGCCTCCTAAGAGCTTCTGATTGTCCATGCTCATTCAGTCTATCTGCCCACTAGCTCAAGGGAGGACAGACCTTACACTGTCTTTTAAAGGTCAACACTCAGACTTTCAGACCAATAGAGAAACACATTCCAATGAGAAGGCAAAGTTCTCTTTGCCTTCTGCCCACTTAGGATTAAAGTTGGAGAGTCAGCAAGAGTCTTTTAGTTCATTTCAGTTACTGCTTTAGGATCAACTCCATTTTTTTCTTTTTTCTTCTCTCTATTGTATACCATTCTTATGGAGCCCCCATGTGTTGGTAAAGTATTAAATGTATTTTTTTATTTTTAAAAATTCATTTAGCACAAAATAATGCTTTAGTTCAATGCTGCTGTGTGTAGTGTAATAAACTGGCTCTCCACCCAACCCTGTCCTCACACCCCCACCTCATTATGGGAGACAGGGTCTTGTTATGGAGGCTAGCCTGGCTGCAGCTCCCGTCTTTCTTTCTGAGCTTCCTGAATGCTGGAATCAGCAACACTACCATGTCTAGCTGCTCCCTTGCTTTGATTGCTTTTCTTTCATATATTGTCTGTCTTAGATGTCTAGTGTCTTTCAGCATTTTAAATCGTTGAAAAGTTCATTTTGGGTAGATCATTGTCCAATTATTTCATTTAATATCTTTTTCTTTTCTTATTCATTTATTGATTGTTATGTTTATTTATTTGTTTATGAGATGGGATTTTTCTGTGTAGAGCTCATGGCTGTCCTGAAACTCACTCTGTAGATCAGGCAGGCTTCTGAATTCAGAGATTCAGAGATACATCTGCTTGTTTCCTGAGTTTGGGGATTAAACAGGTGTGCCACCATCACCCAATTACTTAATTTCTTTTATGGTATTGTTTCTTGGGTGCTGTGCTTCCTAGGGTACTGCATTAGTTTGTCAGGGCCGTGTGTGTGTGTGTGTGTGTGTGTGTGTGTGTGTGTGTGTGTGTGTATCCAACATGTGTGCCTGATGTGGTAAATAACAACAAAAACCATACTCAGATTGCTTGTTACTTGGTAGATATTGGTTAACTGAAGTTTTCTTGTTCTTCTTATATTTTTCTATTGCAAGCCTTTAATTCCAGTACTTAAAAGTTAGAAACAGGTGGCTCTCTGAGATTGAACCTCTAGCCTGGTCTACATAGTGAGTTCCAGGACAGCCAAGGCTACACAGAGAAACCCTCTCTCTAAAAGCTGCCTCATCCTCATAACCAAACCGAACCAAAAACCGAACCAAAAACCGAACCAAAAACCGAACCA
>JANHMN010000020.1:735973-749063 GCA_030674055.1 Rhabdomys pumilio | reverse complement strand
TGCCTGCTTAGACCATATGGGGCCTGGAGAACGTGTGTTCTTACTGCCTGCTTAGACCATATGGGGCTTGCCTTCTGACAGTGAGGTATCAAGTCTCTGTTGATGTTGTTAGCTGGAGCAGGGTGGAGTGTCCTAAGCTCCAGGAAGAGTGGTTAAGGGGTGCACTGAGCTCATTTTTTAGTTCCTTCCTTTCCCCATCAAAGCTTTTGCCTTGTAGTAAGCCATGTAACTGAGAATACTTTTTATAAAACTTTTGGTTTGGAGAGTAATTTTTAATTTTTTAAATTTTATTTTGCCATGTATTTCTATACATATCTTTAATCTCAACTTGGGAGACAAAGGTCTCCTTGAGTTTGAGGAAAGCCTGGTCTAGTGAGTCCCATGATAACCAGGGCTATGCAGAGAGACCTTGTCTCAGGGGAAGGAAATACCAACCTACCAACCAACTAACCATCCATCTATCTCAGAGGAAGGAAAAAAATCCCACAAAAACAAAACTACCTAAACCCAAAATAACTGCAACAATACAAAACAAACAAAAATTAAAATTTATTCTTGTCTTGCCTTTCTTTCCTTTAACCCCTCCTATGTACCCTCTTCTCCAGCCCCTCTCATGTTTTCCCAACACTTCTTTCAAACTAATGATCTCTTTTTCCTTATTATTGTTTATAATACACATACACATAAATAAACAAATTTAACCTGCTGACTCTGTTTAGTGATGTTCGTGTGTATGTGATTTCAGGGCTATTCACTTTGTATTGGATAACCATTAAGGGGACTCAGCCATGGATTCATATTCATTCTTTCTCTGTCTCTGTCGGTCTCTCTCTCTCTCTCTCTCTCTCTCTCTCTCTCTCTCTCTCTCTCTCGTTCTTTGGAGAAAGGGTTTCTCTGTGTAGCCCTGGCTGTCCTAGAACTCACTCTGTAGACCAGGCTGGCCTCAAACTCAAGAAATCTGTCTGCCTCTGCCTCCTAAGTGAGGGGATTAAAGGCGTGCACCACCACTGCCTGGTTGGATTCTTTCTCTTTTAACTGTCAGTAGTTGCCAGTAGTTCTTTGTATTGGTGGAACCTCTGTGAGATCCTTTTGTGATCGCATGTCTATCAGTATTGTCTTTGTTCAGGTCTCATTATTTAGGCAGCCATATGACTGAGGTAATACCTTCCCGGTTATTTCTGATAAACACAGTATTTTTATTTATTTGGTTTTTTGAGACAGAGTTCCGGAACTCCTCTGTAGATTCGGCTAGCCTAGAACCCACAGAGATTATCTGGGATTAGAGACATGAGCCACAAAACTAAGAGAAACTCCAAAGGTGATTTACTCAAGGCTCCAGCATCAAATTAAACCATTATGTATGCCAGACTCAGATTCTGTCTCTTACTCATAAATCCATTTTAAATTAACTTTATTATCTATATAGATCAATGAATAAATGGCCAGTGACAACTTTTAAAAATAGATTTTTCTCATTCACAAAAATAAATTTTTTCTTTAATTTTTTTCTGTCTCAAAATCCTTCTGTCTCAGCTTCCTGAGAAAGCTAGGATTGCCCGCATATACTAAGAAACTTAGCTAATAATGTTTTTGAGACAGGGTTTATAATAAGGCTTTTTAATAATAAGGCTTTTATCTTCTTGAGGTCTTGATATAGAAACAAGACTGTGTTGTGTTGAATCTTTCTTTTTCCCCCCAACAGAGTCTCATTGTAGCCTTAGATGTCCCGGAGCTCCTATCCTAAGCTGACCAGACTGACCTTGAACTCACAGAGCTCCACCTACCTCTACCTCCCAAGCCCTGGGATTAAAGGCATGCTTGGTCAAGTGTAGTACCTTTTTGTTCATAAAACATAAAATAACATTGAGGCATAATTTATTGTTAAATAACTTCATCCTGTATGTGTGAGGTAAAATGTATGTCATTGTTATAGATACATTTGCAGAACAGTTTGACAGATCTGTTGAACACTTAGAGAATCTGTTATGTGTACATATCTTAGAATAAAAAAACTGGAAAATGGATTTCTTTCATTTACAAAATAATGTGTTTTCAATAGTCATTATTTTTCCTTCTAACACAATAGTATAATTTTCCTTATAGAATCATTTTCTACAAGTAGTGATTTTGTGTTTGTGTGTTTGAAATACAGCTGTATGTAGCCCAGGCTAGAATCTGGTTTACCTTTGGTTTTACCTTTATCTGGTCTATCTGGTTCTATCTTTCTGAAATTTGGCTGTGAGCCCTTCTGCACGTGGATAGTTTAGATATTCTTCACATGTCACTACATTTAAACAAAGTATGATGTAGACTGTGCACACAGATGTGGTACTGGAGTCTTGTAATCATAGACTTTAAGGCCTTTGTGCTTTAGCTGCCACTTACTGGGATTATGGATGTGCCATCACGCTCTGGGTCTTTATAAATTCTATCTATAATACCTCTAAAAGGCTAAGTGTTAAGAATATATAGATGGAGGAAAGCCATGGTAGCACATACCTCTTATCTCAATAGTTGAGAGGCACAGGTAGGAGAGAAGATAGCAGATTTGAGGCCAGTCTGTTCTACTTGAAGAGACCCTGTCTGAAAACAACGAACAAAAAATAAAGCTAAGGGCTAGGAGAATGGTTCAGTGGGTAGAGAGATTGCTATGCAAGCACGGTGACCTAGTTCAGATCCTAAGCACCTATAGAAAAAGCCAGGCTTTTTTCATGACTGTAACCTCAGCATTTGGCAGCTAGAGTCTGTTTTAAGCGAATGTTTTAAGACAGAGAACAGTAATGGAAGACACCCCCATCTCCTCTGGTCTAGACAGAATGTACACGCACACACACACATATACACACATACGGGGGGGAGGGGGGGGGAGGAAAGAGAGAGAGGAGAGGAAGAGGAGGAAGAGAATCGAGGGGGAGAGGAAAGAGAAACAGTCCTTTTTTATTTATTTTATGTGTATGAATGTTTTACTTGCTTAAATGTATGTATGTGTACCATGGCATCATGGCTTATACTTGGAATTCCACCCAGCCTTTGGGAAGTTGAGGCAGGAGGATTGCTGTGTTCAAGGCCAGCCTGAGCTATGTGAGACCATGTCTCTGTTCCTTCAATAAAATAAATAGTAAATTAATTTTTATTGTTGTTTTTCTTTACAAAATATAAAAATATATGGTGTTTTTTAATGTGTATATAGACAAACCTCCTCTAGCATTTCCCATGCTGATAAAAATGTTTGCTTTTGTCTAAGACGTTAACAATAAGTTGAAAGATCTTGGTAGTTTCTGTTTAGTTTAAAATTTTAAGACCCAATGAATTTGAATAGGATTACTTACAGGAGGTTGCATGAGAGGTTAATTTTACAGGAGCATGGGCAGTTACCAGAAGCTTAACACCTCAAAGCCGTTCACTGTGTATAAATCTTGTAGAAGTAGTGTGGCCTCATGAGAGTTAACAGGTTTAATCTTGTGCAGGTCTTCTGCAGGAAACCACAGCAGATGGGGGTGGGGGGTCAGAATAACAGCCTGTCATGCCTGGAAGACAGCATTTTCACAAGACTTTACCCTCTCCCACAGCTCTTCCATTCTTTCTATCCTCTCTTTTTTGATGCTCCTTGAGCCTTGTGGGGTTGATGTAGATGCTCTAGGGCTGAGCATTCAGCACTCACTTATTTCCAGCAATTTGACCGGTATGTGTCTCTGTGGTAATAGCTACCCATTGAAAAAAGAAGCTTCTCTGACTAAATAATTAGGAAATATATTTAGGCACGTTGACAGGTGCACATGTCTATTTATTAAAACAACAGCATTAGCTTCCCCACTAGAGCCTGTGAGCTTGTCTGCCTTAGACCTTTTACCACGTTTACAGCACCATGAATTCTTATGGAATAGGCCACAAATCTATTAGTTATGCCTCTTTTGCATTGCCTGGTAGGTGGGTAGTATAGCATACAGGGAGTCCATAGCTGAATAAGACTGTTGTTTAACTATTCTTCCCCATCAGCCACCATAGTATTTTTTGGGGATTGTGAAATCTAGCCAGGAGGGAACAAACTTACAACTTGATCCCCTCCACCTCCAACCCCTGCACCCACCCTCTGCCCTGCCACCAGGGTGTGGTGTCTTCAGTAGTAGTGTTTTACCAGCTTGTACTGATGGGCACTCAAACTTTTGTGGCAGTAGCCTGTATTGTTATGGGAGCTACAGGGCCCTCTTCTCCTAGAGACAGCCCACTCTGGCACTAGGATCTTCATTCAATAGTATAATAATATGACTTTTGGGAATGGTTTTATCTACCCACAGGATACTTCCATTCAAAACCTTCATTATCAAATTTTGTTTTAGAATTTTAATTAGTATGTATGTGATATATGTATGTGACTATATGTGTGCTTGGCATACATGTAGTGGTCAAAGAACAGCTTCATGAAAAGTTGGTTTTCTCCACCTTCATATAGAAATCTGGGCCTCAAACTCAGGTTGTCAGGCTATGTGGCAAGTGCCATGTTGGTGGCTGAAACAGCAGTGCTGAGTGTGGTCATTGTTGACTCAGCTATCTACAAGTGAATGATGATGCTGTACTCAGCCCAAAAGGTTTCATACTTAGTCATATAAGATGATTTTACTTGCCTGATAATAATAAAGTCTTTTTTATAGAAATAATCTGTTTTTGTATATTCTTTTAAAAACTATTTTGTGACCCAATGTGAAAATAAAAAATAGGGTAATAGGAAAGATATTATGAGAGTTTCAAAAGACTCAACTTCAAGGCTGGAGAGATGGCTCAGTAGTAGTTAACAGCACTGCCACTTCTTCCAGAGGACCCCAGTTAGGTTAGGCACTCCCGTTTGTAACTAGGGTATCTAACATCCTCTTGGCCACCACATGCAGCAAGTATGCACGTGGCACACATAATATGCATGCAGGCAAAATACTTATACACATAAAGTAAATAGTTTTCTATAAGACCTGATGTAAATGTTGCTGGCTATAACTGAAATAAACAAATTTATTTATTTATTTATTTATTTATTTATTTATTTATTATTTTGGCAGTGGCTGGGGTTAGGGGCAGTTAATTTTAAGACAGGGTTTCTCTGGGTAGTCCTGGAACTCAGGATTTGTAGATCAGGCTGGCCTTGAACTCAGATTCTCATGCCTCCCTCTGCTTCCTGAATGCTGGGATTAAAGGCATGTGCTTTATTTTCTGTATTAATAAAAAGAAGCTGGGTTTGATTACACATTCCTGTAATCTGAGTATTATGGGGGCTAAGGCAGAAGATTTATTGTAAGTTAGGCTAGCTTGGGCTATTATATATAGCAAGATCCTGTCTCAAATAAGTAAAAAGAACAAAATAGCCCTCGACTTTTCTGCCAATTGTATAGTCAGTAGTGACTCATCCTGGGTGATTGGTTGGTCCTGAACCTTTATTTTCTCACTGTCTAAAAAGCCTTGGATGGATCTAAAGTTTCATATTTTGGTTCTTGTGAAAACAACTGATAAGAGGCTCTAGAAATGTGTTTTCATTTGCAGTGTTCATATGAGACTTGTCTTTGCCCCAACAGGCAGTCGCAGTGGTACAGAATGGCAGACCTCAGTCTTGTGGATGCATTGACAGAGCCACCTCCAGAAATTGAGGGAGAGATAAAGCGAGACTTCATGGCCGCGTTGGAGGCAGAGCCCTATGATGACATTGTGGGAGAAACTGTGGAGAAAACTGAGTTTATTCCTCTCCTGGATGGTGATGAGAAAACTGGGAACTCAGAGTCCAAAAAGAAACCATGTTTAGACACTAGCCAGGTTGAAGGTAAGTGTGTAAGCTGAAAGAAGCATTCAGAGTGCAGATTGGGGTCATGACTTGTCACCACTGAGGTTCTGATGTGCACTAGTCACTTGAAGTTTCTATTGGAAACCAGGGATAGTCTTAGCACTCAGAAGACAGAGACAGGTGGATCTTTGTGAGTCCAAGGGCCAGCCTGGTCCACAGAATGAGTTACAAAGAGAAACCATGACTTGAAAAAAACCAAAAAAGATAAAGGTAGAACTAAATCAAGGAGAAGGACACATTGCTTAGATCAGTATTGATGAAGCCGGCGATGGCCTAATCCTACCTAGTCTCTTCTGTATGTTCATGTTACCTAACCTGCTTCGTAATGTTCTTTATTACGATTTCTGCTGTTTCTTTCATTTGAACACATAACTTTGTGAAATTAAATGCATTAAATTTGTGCTTACATTCCAGCTCATGTTGGAATCAGAATGTTGCAGTGATCCTAGGTTTGGAGTAAAACACACTTAAATCCTTTAAGCAAGGGCAGCTTTATTAATACTTGGCTGTGGTTTATTTAGTTATTTGTTAATTTATTTAATTTTTTTTTGGCTGTGGACTTTTATATCTATATTTAAGAGGGTTATTTATTTAGTTTTCTAGTAAATAAATGGTTGGTGGTTTGATATTTTGAGACGTAGTCTATGCTGCAACTCAGGCTGCCCTGGAAGTCACTGTCTGTCCCATCTTATCAGCATCTTCAGCATCTCTCCTTCATGGAGCAGCACTTTGAGTGTGAGTCAGCATGCTGTAGTCTTTTGTTTGGTTTTAGAATTGAAATCATGCAGACTTCAAAAATGAGTTGACTGCCATTGAAGTCTGAGGTAGAAATATCGGAAGTTTGAGAAGTTGATCTGTGTCTGACATGAAATGAAGCAAACAGAACAAAGCCCCACACAATAGATGAGCAGACAGAGCATGAGCTGGGGAAGTGTTCCCCAACGTCTGTCTTCTAGAGTAGTTATGTAAAATTGATATTTTTCTTTTTTACTCTTTGATTACATTTATCAATAATTCTATCTGAGCTTAGTTTGCCTAGGGATTAGCCGAGCTTACAGTATATGAAGTTCTCTGTGTTGGGTTTGAACCATGTAACTAGCTTGGTAGCAACACACCTGTAATCCTCGCACTTGGGAGGTGAAAACAGAGGATCAGAACTTTGGGATTTGAAGCTTGCTTTGTCAGGTTCCAAGACTGAGCTACATGTGACTGAGGGAGGAGGAGGAGGATGGAATAGTACTATTCAGGTTATATTTCTTTTCATTTAAGGCAGGTGGTGTGTTCACTGTGAGGCCAGTGGACAATGTTGGGTGTTGTTTCTTTGTGTATGCCATATTCGAAGACAAAGGACAATTTACAGGGGCCGTTTTTTTTCTTTTCACCTTGTGGATCCTGGAGGTTGAACTCAGGCCATTAAGTTTGGTGGCAAGTGCCTTTCCTCACTTAGCTGTTTCACTGGGCCAGTGTTTGTTATTTTTTATTTTATTTTTTGAGACACTGTCCTTCATTGACTTGAAACTGAAAGTAGGTTAGATGGGTAAGTGTTAGAAATTTGCCTGTTTCTGCCTTCCTCCCCTGCCATTTTACATCGGTTCTGGGTGTTTTTCAGGTCCTAACTTGCAAGTTAAGCATTTTACCACCTGAGATGTCTTCCCAGTCCCCTAGCCCTCAGCTGTCTTTTTAGTGTTGATGTGGGAGTTGCATAACACTTTTGACTTTCTATAACCAAAGTAGAAAACCTGCTGGCCATGTGTATACTTTAAGGGGAGGCATACACTCTATCAGGTGAAGAATTGAGAGTATAAGATCTTGTCATACATAAATATTTGCTCCAAGGATAAATTTTGAGTTCTTAATAGAAAATAGTTCACAATGGTCCTTTGACTGAGTCACATGAAAATAAAGGAAATTCAATAGGAAGGATGAAAGGAAATGGTAAGGCCTAACTATTGTGGAGGCTAGTGGTAGCTGTGATGTTCCTCCCACTCCACTAACTGGTTCTCTTCAGAGTTTGAAGAAGCTTATTTCTTAATTTTCTGTTTTACAGCTGTTTGATACCCCCACAGTTTCGGACTGATGTAGATGGGTGAGGATGGAGAAGTAGTGGGAATAAGGTTGTTTTTGTGCTTCATCTTAGTTTGCAGAGTGGTAAGGGTTGTTGTTGAGTCAGGGTGTTTTTATATGTCGGGAATTTTTGCTGTTCTAGAACTCTGTAGGCCATGCTGGCCTCCATCTCACAAAGACCCTTCTGCCCCGCCTCCTGAATGCTGGAATTAAAGTATATGCCACAACACCTGGCAGTGTGTCATCTTGAGTGATTTGTCAGGAAGAGGAAAGTTTGTAGAATTATTTCCCTTCCTTTTTCAGGAGTGAGAATTGAACTAGGGCTTCTGACAGGTCTTTCCATTTGTTTGTTTATTGTGCATATGCATATAACATGGTATATGTATGAACATCATAGGGCATCATATGAGAGTCAGATTTTGCCTCCTACCACTGAGTCTGACAGAATGAGCTCAGGTTGTCTAGCTTAGTGGCAAGCGTCTTTACTGATTGAGCTTTTCAGCCAGCCCTTCTTTTCTAACTTTTCTAAATTTATATGTGTCTGGTTTTTATAGATTATTTTTTTTCCCCTTTTCCTTTTTTTTTTTTTTTTTATGGAGACTGGAGAGATGATTTAGATGGAGAGATGGTTAAGAACACTGGCTGCTCTTCTAGAGAACCTGGGTTCAGTTCCCAACATTCAACATGATGCCTCACAACTACATGTAACTCCAGTTCCAGGATATCCAGTGTCCTTTTATGGGCTGCGCATGTGATGCATAAACATACATGCATGCAAAACATCTACACATGGAAAATGATGATGATGATGATGATAAATTTAAAAATAAGAATCAATATATCTAAATATTTAAAAAGATTTTTCTATGCGTGTGTGAAGGTTTTATTTGTATGGGTGTATGTATATACTATATGCATGCCTGTTGAGCCTACTGTAACTGGGGTTGTGGCTGTTTGTCAAGGGCCGCCATGCCCAGGTGCTGGTTACTGAAACTGAGTTCTCTGTAAGAGCAACAAGCGCTCTTAACCTCTGAGCCATTTCTGTAGCCCCACCAACACAGCTTTTAAAAAATTAGTTTTTTTTAAATGTGTATTGAGTGTTTTGCCTGCCAGTTATATGTGGGCTGTGTACATGGATGGTGCCTGTAGAGGCCCAAAGAGGGTACCAGATCCCCTGGAACTGGAGTTAAGGATGGTTTTAAGCTCCTATGTGGGAACTTGGAACCGAATCTGGATCTTTTACAAAAGCAGCAGGTGCTTTTAGTCATCACTCTGTCCCAAGAACCAATTATGTTTTAAGAAAAAGATTTATAGCCAATCAGTGGTGGTGCACTGGTTTAATCCCAGCACTCAGGAGGCAGAAGCAGGTGAATCTCTGCATTCAAGACAGCATGATTTACAGAGCTAGTTCTAGGACAACCAGGACTACCCAGAAACCCTATATCAAACAGCAACAGCAAAAAGAAAAAGAAACAAAAAGCTTTTTATTTTCATTTATGTTTATGTGTTTGTATGAGTTAGGTTATGTGTGTGTGGATGTTCATGGAGGCCATAGGTAAGGTGCCTGGAGTTAGCAGTTGTAAGCTGCCCTACATGGGTTCTGAGAACTGAATTTAGATTCTGGGCTATAACAATAAGTGGACTTAGATGGAGAGCCATCTCTAACCACAAGTAAGTTCTTTGGAATAGTTTTTTAGGCATCATGGAAGAGCTCTGAAGACTTACTTATTGTTACTTTTGCTCATAAGAAGATATAACTTATACTATTCTGGAACTTTGGTCCTCCTGGTTCAACTTTTTCAGTGTTGGGATTATAAGCAAGTAAGCATGTGCCTCAAGGCCTCTTGTACTTCATTATTTTTGATTTATTTATTTATTTATTTATTTCGCTCAAACTTGAGGTTCAAACCTAAATTTGTTTTTTGTTTTTGGAGCAGGCTTAGGTAGGTTCTTGTTTGATTGTAGGCTCAGGCCAGTCAAGGGAAGTTTAAACCACTGTGTCATGTCTAGATATAGAAGGAGCAGCTGAATGAGCTATGCTTGTAATAGAACTCTTCAGATAATAGTTGTTTTTATTCTTCTAATTACTCATGATCACCCTAAGTGTCTTTAACTAAAAAGTGAACAGTAAACCATGTATTGTAGTCCACACCTATCAGATCCTGGTTTGATAAAGAAATCAAGGTGGTTACACAGGCCAACCTGGGCTAGAAGAAACCTCATCTGAAAATATAAATAAGATTAGTTGATGAAATCAGGGTAGGAAAGTTGCTTTTTAAATTAACATGGTGGCACCAGTTTCTCCAAGAATCCTTTTTTGTTAAAGTGAGGAATGCATTTCATGAGTGGGTGCAGTGGCTTGCTTGTCATCTACTGTATGTGTTGTTTCTGACTGTATTGCTTTTCCCTGATTACTCCTAAACTGCCCAGTGCCTAGGAGGTCGTTATGAGACTATGCATGCCTTTCAAATACTAGTAACAAAGATTCTGTGGCTGTCTTGTATCTTATTCATTGTAAAGTAGTTAGCAAGTTTGTGGGCAGTTTACTTAAGACTTTTTTCTGTGTCCCATTTGGAAGATAGAAATTAAGACTGAGTTCTTTCATTTATGTAGAATAAAAAGCTAGGTGGTGGTACCAAATGCCTTTTATCCCAGCATTTGGAATGCAGAGGCAGGTGGATCTCTGAGTTCTAGGCCAACCTACCCTGGTCTACATAGCGAATTCCTGGTTTGCATAAGAAAATATAAAGAAATTAGTCTAGGACAGCGCTCCACGAGGATGAGCCTTTGTACCAGTGTTTTCTGATCATGTGGGACTTGTGTAAAGTGTAGAGGTAGACTATGGGGCTTCCTAGGCTAGAGGATGTAAGTTAGCCTGGACAGGATAATAGACTGCAGAGTATTTCTGTTCATATGACTTGGCCTTAATGAAATAGTGCAGTCTGCCAAATTTGCCACAAGAGGGTGATGTTGGCAAGAGTCTGAAAGCGCAGAATTGCATACCCTTGTGTTGCGCCTGTGCTCACTATTTCTGTTTGTCCTAAAGTTTCCTCATGGCTCTTTCCTCATAGCACACCTGCCTCTTGGCTTTTCACCCCTATTCTTTTTGTCTTTTTGTTTTGCTTTTTTGAGATAGGGTTGCTCTAGGTAGCCCTGGCTGTCCTGGAACATAGCTGTTCTCTTTTTTCTCCCTCTTTGTGTGGGTTCTTCTCTTGTCTCTTAACAATATCTTTTGTGACTCAACTCAGCTTCTCCTAGCTCAACTGCCACCTTCTCAGTGACCACCTTTTCACTCTTTTTGACTCTTCTCCTCAGCCATCTAGACTGTATTCTCTGACCTCACTTCAATCCTTCTCCAATACCATTACCTCTTTCTCTCAGTCTTTTTTAAGTTTTTAAATTTATTTTATGTATATGAACACACCGTCGATCTCTTCAGACATACCAGGAGAAGGCATCGGATCCCATTACAGATGGTTGTTGGCTACCATGTGGTTGCTGGGAATTGAACCCAGGAAGATCAGTCATACTTTTAACTTCTGAGCTATCTCTCCAGCCCCTCTGTTGCCTTTTTATATCCTCTTCTATGAAGGTCATAGGGTCAAGCAATTCTAACGGCTAAGCATTCCCAAAGAGTCAGTTGACTGGCCATTTGGTATTCCTTAAAGGGCCAGGCACACAAAATAAATCATACTACATTTCCCCCAAATTGTATTTGCTACTATATATTGCAATCTTGAAGCTTCCCGAGTATTCCTGGTAGCCATGCTATTGTGATTTTTGTGTCTCCATTCTTTCCAAGTCTTTTCCAGGGTTTTCAAGTGTCGTATGCGATCTTTCTGTTGATTTCTCACGAACACATCCACAATTGAAATAAAAACCTAATAGCGATGCTTTTTTCCTGTAACTTGGGTACTTCTTGAATCTTTTATACTCCTAGACTGTCTTATCTTCTATTCTAGCATCTTGTTTTCTGGATTTGCATGTCTGCCCTCTGTTCTGTGAACCTTTGGGTTGTAGTTCTGACTTGGGCATGCAGGATGTGGTATTCAGCAGTCTGTCTTAAAGTTCTGAACATAGGCCTGTTGTTCTGCATTGTAAATGTCCTCTGTATTACAAGAGACCAAAGTCTGCTCATAGACCTGTCAGTGGTTAGGTACTGAAGGTCTCTTGGCCAGGCTTTTTTGACTATCAGGTGAAGGCAATGGCTGGTCAGGCTGTCTTTTCAGAAGATCTCCTACTCAACTCTGAGCTTTATTTGTTTTGATGGTATCCACAGCCTTTTGTTTCCCATGGAAAGATAAATCTATGTCCCCAATGCAAAATACTTGCGGATTCCATTCTGATGTTAACACATCCTTATATAGGCTTATTTAATTCCACCCAATAGTATATGAAGACAGAGCACCCATATACATACAGTATGTATACATGCATGCATGCATGCATGCATCTTAAATAATAAAAATCTTAAGTGAATAAAAATAAATGAATGAATAAATAAAACATCTGAAAACCCATTGTGGGTGCTGAAGCCCCTGGATGTGGCCTAGTGGACAGTAAGCAAAGCCTCCATGCTGCTCTAGTAGTACAAGTGCCCATGTCCACTGGCATACTGTGGACACAAACACAGGATCCTAGCAAACTAGTGGAACCTCAGAATGGGCCCAGAACAGGACAGTGGCTGCTTCAAACCCCCACCCTCCATCTTTATGGAAGTTTGCTTGAGTACTGGCAGCTGGCACCTCCCCATAGTGCCAGTGAGATGGTTGGCTATTCCAGAGCTTGTGTCAATTCTCCATTGGTCCAAAGGCTGTATAAAAACTCTTGCTGTTGCTGCTGTGCAACACAGTCGCTCTGCACCTCAGTGCTGGTATCTGGAGTCTGTTTCCTGGGTTTGAGACTCCGCCTCTTTCACTCCCCACCCCCTGGATCTCAGCTTCCACAGTCTCTTTGCCAGATTTCATTTCTTTTATTGCCTTTAGGGTTACTTCCAGTAGATAATGGAGTTTGATTATTGTTATAGGATATTTGATCACATTGTGAACCCCAAGATTGTGACCAGGAGAAGCCTTCTTGTGGTGTGGCTCAGCCCTAGCATGCTCCTACCCGCTTATGTACTTTCCTTTTCTCCTTCCTTCCTCTGTCCTTCTCCTATCCTTCCTTCCTTCCTTCCTTCCTTCCTTCCTTCCTTCCTTCCTTCCT
>JANHMN010000020.1:716392-735963 GCA_030674055.1 Rhabdomys pumilio | reverse complement strand
GGAAAGACATTGAGTTGGGAGGTATTTAAGATAGCTGTAGGAGAGAGAGAGCTTTTTCCTTCTGGGATTTTTTTTTTAATACAAAACCAGGGGATATAGGAATAATAGAAAAAAGGTAGATAGTAAATCTACTCTTATAGTTCTACGTATATTGATACAAATATAAGCTTATATTTTGGTTACAACATACTGTGTATCAATTCCTTTTATGATTAAGAAATGCAAGTTAATAGTCAAACTTGTAGTTTTGTTAGGTATTAGTTTAGTTAATCACAGATGTTTTCAAAGTTAGTCAGATGGTAAATAGCTAGAGACAAAAAAAAAACATTTGCCTATTCAAATATACTGAGATAGTTAGATGGCATCTAAATCTGTTTTATTAGTTTAAGACTTTTTTTTTTTTTTTTAATGAGCCCCTTGACTATTGATAGAGAGCTACCACCATTTTTTTTTTAAATATCTTTTTTTCCCCCTTATAAGGACAACATTTAATTGGGGCTGGCTTACAGGTTCAGAGGTTCAGTACGTTATCATCAAGTCGGGAACATGGCAGCATCCAGGTGGGCATGGTGCAGGAGGAGCTGAGAGTTCTACATCATCACCTGAAGGCTGCTAGCAGAATACTGGCTTCTAGGCAGCTAGGATGAAGGTCTTAAAAGCCCACACCCACAGTGACACACCTACTCCAACAGGGTCACACCTTTTTTTCTTATTGGATATTTTATTTACAATACAGATGTCATCCCCTTTCCCCATTTCCTCTCCCTAGAGCCGCCTACCCTATACCTTCTCTTCCTGTATGCTTTTATACCATTTTGATTACATGTATATAATAAGGTCAGTTCTAGGTTAAGGGTCTAGCAATACAATAGATGCAAATAGTCGAGGAACAAGCAATACAATAAACACAAATAGTCAAAGAAAAAGCAACGCATTAAACCCAGTTATGTGAACACTTCCATGATCACTGTTTCTAAAGACTTATCAGGATGACCAAAGTATTTGAGCCTACTTTCCTATCTTAGCCCAAGGTCATTTTTATGTCTAAAGCCTACAGTTTAAGACTTTTTTTTTGACAGTGAGACATGTCAGACAGATTCTGGCAACACCCCCATACAACTTCAAAGAAGAGAATGAGCATTGAAGAACATCCTTGTGGAGTTTGCTTCAAATGTGGCAAGTGGCCACTGGGCAGGAAACTGCCTTTGCTTCAAACTGATGACAGTATGCTGTCAAGCTGTGGATAAGCAGGACACAAAGAAAGTGAACTGCCAAATCTGCCAGGACAGGTAGAGAGAGAGGTCCTGCTTCACAGAAAAGTCTGTCAGATATTCTGGGCCAGTAGGCAAAAGAAATGGATTTTCCAAACTTGCAGAGAAATTTTGAGTGACTGTACAGGGGGCTAGCAATATTTTTCATTTCTGTAGTTGTGGAAGCTGCTTACTCTGCATTTCCTGTTTGTTTATTCAGGTAATATTTAGCCTTCTAATGTCTCTTATGTGGTTGAAGACTAGATAGTTATAGTCTTATAGTTAAGTTTAAGTTGTTTAGGATTCAAGAAAATATTTTAAGGTCTAAAAAGATGGTTTTTTTGTTGATAGCTGCAAGTTATGATAGAAAATGATAGAAAAGTACAGAACTTCTGATTCACTAAGAGTACTTTTTCCAAAGTTGCCAAATACAAATGGACTGGGCATTGTGAATGTAATTCTTACCAGAGAGTATATAGTTTATTGATGTTAGAGAGTCTTTTATTTAGACAAAAAAGGGGGAAATGTTGCAAGATATTTGAACACATTGTCAACCCTAAGATTGTAAACTGAAAAAACCTTGTTGTGGTGTAGCTTATCCCTAGCACACACCTTTAACCCAAAAGTTTTCATGGGTTTTTGTGATGTGCTTAGCTCTAGCAGACACCTTTAATTTGAGAGCTAAACAAAGTCAACCCTATGTCAGGAGGCAGAGCAAGCAACCAGCTGACAGGGAGTGAACATAAGTAAACAGAAAGGAGGGTCTTTCTTTGAGTTGAAGGGTATTTCAGACAGCATGGAGAAGGAGAAGGGCCTTTTTCTTCTGGGATGTCTGTGGAGTAGAAAGGTCAGCTGGGTGCTTTCCTTGCTTCTCAAAGCTAGCAGGCTTTCACCACAGCATCTGGCTCCTGAATTTTCATTGGTATAATCAAATGGCTGGGATTTTTGTCTTAAAAAACAGGTTATACAAAGAACAAGTAGGACATTTTTTCTTGGCTAGTTTCCAGGTGATTGATGTATATATTTAAAACCTTTACTGTTAACATTGTTGTTTTTCATGAAATATTGAGGCTTCTGATACATTTCCTATTAATAATTGGTCAATTTTCTTGTACTAATGGACCTGGCAAGCCTGTATGAGACCGAATATGGGTGATTATATATAATGGATAGTTCCTATTTCTGATTGGCCGCTGCAGTTGCATAAATAACAAGGTTAATTCTGAGTTATCTGGAGTAAATTCAAGAGTATCTGTATGCAAAACAACTCTTTCTGCATATTGAGAGTCATTAATTATATTAAGAGGTTCTGGAAAATCTAATGACACCATAAGAATTGCATACAACTCTGTTGAACTGAAGCATATGAGCTTTGAATTACTTTGCTTATTGTTTCAGACTTATATAACCAGCCATTCCCAACTTATTTGCATCAGTATAAACTGCAAGTGCTTTAGGAATTGGTATTCCTTTTACAATATGTATGAGAACCTAATTCTCTTGTTTTTAGGATATTTGCTGTTGCTACAAGCTATTTGCCAGTCTTCATTATTTATTACCCATAATGAAGTAATCTCAGTGTTAGTATATGGCACTATGATTTCTTCTTGGTCTATTCCACACAGTTGACATAGTCTTATTCTTCCTTTTATTAATTAAATCAGAAACCTTTTCCATATAAGTCTTTAATTTTTTTACTTTTGTGTGCTAAGAAGATCCATTCTAAAATATTATCTTCTCTTTGCATATTGAGCCCAGTAGGAGAATGAATTGAAGGTAGAATGACCAAATCTATATGATTCACATGTACATCCTGCAGTCTCTTTTCTACTAAAGTTAACTTTCTCTGCTTTCTTTGATAGCAGTCATGTACTAAGTCTGAATCTCCTTTTAACATTTGAAACAAATTACTTAACCAGTTCATCTGGTCGCTGGCTGTAGCCAATTAATAACTCCCATTAATTTTTGAAAATCATTAAGAGTTTGAAACTGATCTGTATTTTCTGTGGTTGAATTTTTTTTTTTTTTTTTTGATTTATTGTATAACCCAGATAAGGGATAGATTCTTTACTCTGCTTTTTTTTTTTTTTCAGAAGCAATCTGCAAACCCCAGCAAGGCAAAATTGTTTTGTTTCAGTAAACATTATCTCTAAAGTACCCGCATTAGGATCAGCCAACAAATTATCATCCCATGTAATGATAAATAATGGATTGACAAAATTGCCTATGAATTATTCCCAGCAGTTGTTGCATACAATAGAATTGTACTATTTAACATTCCTTGTGGAAGAACTTTCCACCGGTGCCTTTTTTTTTTTTTAAAACAGGTTGAATATTATTATACATGGGTACCATGGAGCCAATTTTTTTCTTTATTTTGCCCTTGCAAGGGGATAGTTTAAAAAAAAAAAAAAAAAGCAGTCTTTTACATTCCTTTGGTAAAGGAATTCCAGGCTGTAACAGACCCCTGGGCCTGACTCCTGGATATCAGTGTCACTGGTGAGATAGATTCTTTTTCCAATATGGTACCTAGTGTGTAATCTGATTTTGAGAGCCAATAGGAGGCTGACTCTACTGTAGGAGGAGTGAAGGTTGGATACTGTGGAGAAGAGCCAAACTTTGTGACTTTGCTATTCATGGAAGTACTGATCATCTATGCCACATTGAGCCTGTGATGTCTTTGAGTGTTTATTTTCATTGACTGCATATTGTCATGATTTCTAGATCATTGGAGGATATGATTTTTAAAGATTTATTTATTTATTTATTTATTTATTTATTTATTTGGTTTTTCGAGACAGTGTTTCTCTGTGTAGTCCTGTCTGTCCTGGAACTCACTCTGTAGATCAGGCTGGCCTCGAACTCAGAAATCCGCCTGCCTCTGCCTCCCAAGTGCTGGGATTAAAGGCATGCGCCACCACTGCCCGGCTAAGATTTATTTTTAGTTATGTGTATATGGGAGTTTTTGTTTGTTTGCAATTGTATAGATGAGTGTAGGTATCCAGAGAGGTGAGAAGGAAATTGGATTTCTTGGAAATGGAATTAGTGGCATTTGTCTGCTCAGTTGTCTGCTCACTGTGGTGAGCACTGGGAACTGAACTCTAGTCTGCTGGAAGAGCAGTATAGTATGCTCTCCTAAGTGTTGACCCATGTCTTCAGCCCCAAGGCAGTCTTTCTTTGTTTAATTTCTAGGTTGCTGATTCTTTTGAGGTAGTGTCTTCTTAGATAGGGCTGACCTTGAATTCTCAGCCCTCTTTCTTTAACTACTCATGTATGGATGACAACAGATAGCACCACCACACCCAACTCTGCAGCCTTCCTCCCCAAAAACAGCTTTTCTTTGTGGTTATTCTGGAAGTGGCTCTGTAGACCTGGCTGGCCTGAATTCACTGAGTTCTGCCTGCCTCTCCTCCTGGAGCTCTGGGATTAAAGGCATGTGTCACTACTGTCCAGGCCCTTTTTAAAAAAAAGATTTATTTAATTTTACTTTTATGTGTATGAGGGTTGCTTGCATATGTGTGGGCACCATGTACATTCCTGGCACCTATCGAGATTAGTAGAGGGCATTAGATCAATGAAGCATCTCTCCAGCCCTCTGTTGTTTTTTTAAATATAGAGTTGAAGTTTGGTCTTTTGCTATGCTAAATACTGTTTACAACCAGAGACTGCATGTAGATCCCGGTTTATGTGAGCAAACCCCCCCAACCCCCAGGCTATCTCTGATTGTTGGATAAAGATGTCAACAGCCAATAGCTGGGTAGAAGAGACATAGGCAGGTTTTAGGGTTTCTGGGCATGGGATTGGAGTAGAACCATGAAAAGGAAGAAGGAGGTAGAGGAGAAAGACAACACAGGTTAGGAGTCAAGAAAGCGTGGCCTTGAGGGTTGACCAATTGGAGTTCAGAGCAGCTCTGATGAAACATAGTAATTAATAACTCTAGGTTATTGATAGGAAATAGATTTTAATAGCATAGAGGGTAGATATCTGTACAGTGTTAGTGCTAATAAAGGCTTTTATAAATGTAAAGGTTGTGTGTATGTTTTATCCAGGAACTTGTAAGACTTAGCTTACCAGGAACCCCCCAAGTGAAACACGAGGAGCTGAGAAGCAATACAGAAAGCAAGAGGAGTCTATTCTTCCAGCGTATAGGGTCATCCTGCACCCGAAGGAAAGGCAGCCCATTTGGCTAGTTTTTACACAGTTTTTAGGGCAGCAGCCATTAGGCACAATGTGATTGGCAAAACTGTGTGACTTTTTAAACTGATTGGTCTTTAGGGAATAAGGTGGCAAGGACCTCCCTTGTCTGTAAGTGGCAAAGGTTGGTTCTTCCTGCAGAATGTGTCTATGTGCTCTGGGCCTTCCCCACCCGCAGGTGGCTTCCCTCCCCTGTGGTCTGAGGAATGTTAATCAGCCTCTCCCTTCTGGAGAGATGAGTGTCCAGTGTCCCATGACCTTTCCAAAGTTCTTGAGCTGACCTCTTCAAACTGAATAATCAAAGGTGGGGTACAAGCCCCAGGTAGAGATTTTTTTCTACAACACACTGGTGCCCAATGTGTGACTTCATTTTTTTGAAGTTAGGGCCTGGTTCTTCCTCCCAGCCCCATGTTCCCAGAAATAAGACTCAAGACTCAAAAATATATTTACAGATACCTTGGTGATATAACTAGGCTCTTCTCTGACATATAACTTAAAATATGCCATTTATTCCAGTCTACATTCTGCCACGTGACTGGTTACCCGTGCTCAGGTACCATGTGTCCATCTCGTCACATCTTACAGATGAATCTCCTACCTGGCTCTATCCCAGAATTCTTTCTCCCAGATGTCCCACCTTCTATTTCCTGCCTAAGCCATAGGCTGTAGGCTTTTTAATTGACAGGTGATGCATCCATACAGTACACAGGTTGTTCTCTTTAACCTCACTTAAATTCTTTAATGTGCATATCTGAGGATTTTGTAAGTCTTTGTGTCTGTCCCATGTCCTATCCTTCCCCTTAACAGTTGCTAGTGACACTACTTTAATATTATTTTCTGATTATTTGAGAGTGGGAAGGGAGGGAGGAAGAAATGGAAAATGAGAATGTCTGTTTACATAATGCTTATCTGCCATATTAGCCTCCCTTCCCCTCCTCCTCCCTCTTTTCCCACGTTCTAGCTTCTCAGTGGTATTTTACTCTATGGTTAATCTTTTCTTAGACATTCACTATTTTAAATAATGTCACAGCACTCTGTTTATATTTTTTATGGTTTTATTTTCTTTCATGAATTAAGTACTAGTAATAAATTGGCAAGTTAGTATTTTTCAATTGATAAGTTGTCTGACTATTCAGAAGTTTTATTTCAGTCGTTTAAGTGAGATTTTCTGTTTTTCTACCCTTTAGCCACAGTAGCTATTACTAGATTATAAAGTAGTTTCACCACTTTCGTGGCCAAAAAATAATCAATTTTTGTAAATTTTTTTCATTTTTTAAATAATTTAAATTTTAAAACAGGACAGATTTAAAAAAACCTATTTATTCTTTTCTTAAGCTAGGGATTTTGAATCTTAAGTGCTGATTGTTTGAGGAAAAGAGCTTTATGCCAAATGTGGGGTGGAACATATCTGGCATCACTCTGAAAAAGGACAGTACATTCTGTGAGGGATGCACAGGGCACATGTTCGGTATGCATATTTAATGGAAATTGTCTTTTCACCCTTTTATCTTTTTTTTTTTTTTCCCTAATTTCTACTCTGATATACCTCGATTCGCTTGCTCTTCTGAGGTAACAGAGCAGTCTTTTTAATTCAAATCCTTATCAAAGATTTTTGCTCTGGACATGGGAGAGTTCGACTGTGTTTGTTACCTTCCAAAGGAAAAGCCTGCGTTTGTATTTTAGTGTAGCTTCTTGATTTTCTTTTTCTTTGAAAAATATCTGTGAAAAAATACCTCTGAAGATTTTCCCTTTCTTAATATTAGTGTGTAACTGGGGAGATGAGTAAGGGTGTCCAAAGCCGGTCATGAGGGAGGAGTCCATTCTCTATGGCTTCCAAGACTGTGAAAGACCCTGCTCAGAAAGAAAATCAATTGTTACCAAGCTTATATGATGTCAGAATACGTAGACTTAAAAATCCATGATATCTAAAAACCACAGCCCTACTAATTTCCATTATAGGCTTTATAATCACCCTAGAACTAAATAACCTAAGTATAAAACTTTAAATTAACAAAACCAACCTCTATTTAACATTCTCAGCCCTATTAGGGTACATCCCATCAATCACACATCGTATACTCCCCCTAAAAACCCTAAACCCCAGCTTCAAAATGTCTCTAAACCTTCTTGACTTAATCTGACTAGAAAAAGCCCTCCCCAAAGCAACTTCAACTATACATGCTAACTCCTCCAAACTTCTAACCAACCAAAAAGGCATAGTAAAGCTGTACTTCATGCCATTCCTAATCTCCATAACCATTATCACTTTTCTATACATTATTTGTCCCGCGTAATCTCAACAATAATAAAAATACCAGCAAACAAGGATCAGCCAGCCACCACCATCATTCAAGTTGCACAACATTGCTGCAACTCTATCCCCACCCTCTAACATTAACGCAACATCATCAATATGATCAATATCATACATTATTTAATCACCTAAAGCCCCTAAATCAACCAATTCAACTTTACCATAATAATCAAGCAAATACATTAAAGCAACCTCCATAAAAAATCCTACAACTAAGAAACTAAAAATCAGTCAATTAGAACCTCAAGTCAGTATTGATATGAAAGTGAAATGAATATTGATACTCTCCTAGGCATTGTGCCTGTATAACACATTTAGAAATACAAGGTTTAGACCCAGTCCTTCTTTAACTTTTTTTTTTTTTTTTTAGCTGATTTGGGATGATTAGCCTGTGAGTTAAGGGACTATAGCAAATTCATGACTTTGAGTTTATTTTTAAGGTGTTTTCTATATTTTATTTAGAAATAGCTGAGAGGAGTTAACAGACAACAATCCAGGTTACCTTACATGGATAGTTGGATTTCAAAACGTCAGAAATCCATAGAATTGACATCACAAATATTTCTATATTAATGTTCATCTTGATTAGAGACCTGTCTGCTCCTGACAGCTTCCTGTCTTGGATTATAAGAAGAAATTGAGCATCCTTGGAGTTACTCCAGTTGTGGTGAGATAGCCACTAGGCAAGAATTGCCTCTCTCCATCTACAGACAAATTACTGTCCAGAAAAGGACACACTTGCAGAATAGTCGACTGATTATATCTGCCTAGACAGAGTAACCAGCCCTTAATAATTCTGCAGCACTAAGGTCTGTCAGATGAATTTGGGCCAGAAGGCTGAAGATTTGATGCTCCAATGTTCGGTAGTATAGGGGCTGTCCAGGTGTTCAGCGGTCTCTATAAATTGGCTAAGTTTTAGAAGCTATGCTTAGTGCTTCCCATAACTTCAGTTAATTTAGTCATTCTGAATTTCTGACAGCATTGAAGACCTATAGACTCATAGCCAATCCTGGCTATTTACCTTGAGAGAAAAGATCTGAGTTGAGGGTTTTCAGCTGATGTTCCTTCTAAAGCCAAGAAAAAGCCAGGTTCAAAATTAAGTGTTTTAGTCAAGAGGGACGACAGAGATTCTGGTTAGTCAAAAAGAGGAGGGACTTAAGACTGGGTATTAAGACTATCTTGTACCTCACTGGTACAAATAGGAATAATTATGCTCTAATTGTATTCTGTGAGAAAAGTTTTATTTTAACAGGAAGGGTAATATGTAGGAAGAGCTAAGGGGGAAGGAACACTGAGAGGAAAAGATGGAGTAAGGAAAGGAGAAGATGAAGTAGATGAGAAGCTAGGTAATGAGAGAGAAAAAGAGAGAGAAAGAGAGGGGGCATGGAGACAGAAGTTCACATGTCTCCACCAGTCAAAGATAGTTTACATAGCTAGGTTGGGTAGTAGGTTACACTTCTGATTGAGCATTATCATACTTATAAAGTCTTTGATTAACATTTAAAAAAAATTGTATAAAATTTTTTATTTTAAAAAATGGAAAATTGTAATTTTCCGTTACAAAATGGAAAAGGGGGCACGGGATAGGGGTTTTCTAGGGAGGGGAAATGGGGAAAGGGCTTGGTATCTGAAATGTAAATAAAATATCCAATTAAAAAAAAAAAAAAAGAACCTCAAGTCAGTAGTATAACCAAATATAACTACCATCCCTCCTAAATAAAAACACCATCAGCCCTAAAAATGACCCCTCCAACCCTAAAATTATTAGACACTCAACAAACCCACTAATAATTAATCCTAATCCCCCATAAATTGGTGAAGGCTTTAATGCCAACCCAAGACACCCAGTTAAAAATAATAAGCTTAAAACAAAAATGTAATTAGTCATTACTTCTACACGGCACCTAACCGTGACCAATGACATGAAAAATCATCATTGTAATTCAACTACAGAAACAAATGACAAATATCCGAAAAACTCACGCGCTACTCAAAATTATTAACCACTCATTTATTGACCTGCCTGCCCCATCCAACATCTCATCATGATGAAACTTCAGCTCCCTACTAGGAATCTGCTTGATAGTTCAAATTATCACAGGGTTATTCCTAGCCATTCACTGTACATCAGATACAATGACAGCATTCTCAGCAGTAACACACATTTGCCGAGATGTGAACTATGGTTGACTGATTCGATATATACATGCAAACAGGGCCTCAATATTTTCCATCTACCTATTCCTTCACGCAGGGCAAGGCATATACTATGGATCCTATACATTCCTAGAAATATGAAATATCGGTGTAGCTCTATTTGCAGTTATCGCTACTGCATTCATAGGCTATGTTCTTCCTTGAGGACAAATATCCTTCTTAGGGGCAACAGTAATCACAAACCTACTCTCAGCAATCCCGTACATTGGCACTACCCTAGTGGAATGAATTTGATTCTCTGTAGACAAAGCTACTCTAACTCTTTCCATTTCACTTCATCCTACCATTTATCATCGCAGCCCTCATTATTGTTCACCTTTTATTCCTCCATGAAACAGGATCAAATAACCCTACAGGCCTAAACTCCGACGCAGATAAAATCCCATTTCACCCATACTATACTATCAAAGGTCTCCTAGGAATCCTAATAATACTGGTATTCTTAATAACCCTTGTATTATTCTTTCCAGATTTATTAGGAGACCCTAAGAGCAAAGCACTAAAAGTGCAAAGTTCTGAGTTTGATGCACACATGCACGCACACACACATCCTGAAAAAAAAAAAAAAAGCAAAACAGAATAGAGAGTCTAGTCAAAGACCATCACAAACATTGTCAATTGATTTTCCACAAAGTCGCACGTTTGCATCAGGAATTCAACAGAGTAAAGATAGTCTTTTCAACAAAGAACATTGAACAGTTAGGTAACCATTTACAAAAACCACAGAACCTCGCCCTACTTTTTACTTATTTTCAGAGGCAGGGGCTCATGTAGCCTGGGTTGGCCTCAAACTTACTTTATAGTTGAAGAAGATCGTGAATTTAATAATTCTCCACCCTCACATTCTAAGTACACACCATGCCCTGGTTTATGCAGACTTTATATGTATTATACAAACAAGCTTGTAGCTGAACTGGGCTGTATGACCCTGTCTCAAAACACAATAGAGCAGAGGACTCCTGGTAGTCTCTATATAGTCTTCTATTGGAGGAGTGCCCTGAGTCCCTGGATCATTTCAGGTGAAAGAAACACGCTTATTTAACCTGAGGTACTTTGTGGATTTTTTTTTTTAAAATAGAATCTGTTAGTAGTCTTTGACAATTTATAGAGCAAAGCCACTTAACACTGGGGTAGTGGTCGCATACACCTTTGATCCTGAGGCAGGGAGATCTCTGACGTCAGAGAGTGAGATTCAGGATAGTCAAGTCTACACAGAGAAACCCTGTCTCAATCCCCAACCCCCCAAACAAACAAACAAACAAACAAACAAACAAAGGTGGCTCTGTGGCTAAGAGCTCTAGATTAGTCCTGGGTTTGGTTTCCAATATTCACATCTGTTGGCTTCATGCACATCCTTCTGGAGATCCATCTCCCTTCTTGGGCAACACACACACACACACACACACACACACACACACACACACACACCCCTTATGTACATAAAATGAATACATCTAAAAAACAGAAAAAGAAAGGCCTTTCTTGAGATAGTACGAAGGTGTGGGTGGACTGGAGCTAATGTGTTTGCTTTTATTGACGATTAACAAAGATGTGCTTTGGACTGCTAATACTACAAAGAGTAACACAATTTTCATAGTCAATTTTTTTCTTTGTGTTAGAATTAGTAATTATTCTTTGTAATTTTTGCAGGTATTCCATCTTCTAAACCAACACTGCTGGCCAATGGTGATCATGGAATAGAGGGGAATAAGACTACAGGTAAGAGGTCTCTAGAATTCCTCAAATGTGAAAGTTTCCATAGTGAACATCTTGACAAGCACCTTTTGAGTATTATAAATGAAAGTGTATGTTATGTCTGAGAACATTGTTACTCTCATTGGTTATGTTTAAACTTATGATGTATCTCAACAATAGAAAGAGAGAAACCAGTTTGCTTTCATAGTCCTTGAATGTTTATTGGAAGTGAACCACGTAAGAATTGAATGAATCTTAAAAGAACTCTAACAGATGCAAAAAAGCTATCACTTTGCAATAAGAGAGGCCTTTGTCTGCTCCCTGCACCCTGATAGGCAGTCTTTAACTTGAGTGTTCTCTGCACTTAATTTCTTCAAAAGTCAGTACTAAGAAACCTACAACCGTCCTCCCACCCAAAAAAAAGAAACTCACAACCATAAATTAAAATGGTTTGCTTTGTGTTTTGTCTTTTTTTTTTTTTTTTCCTTTTCTTCCTTTATCTTTCCACTTAACTGTTGCCTTTCTGGCTTTATTTCTGACTTTAACTTCTAGTTCAGACTATGGCTCTGATAGTCTTTCAGCACTGAGTTCCTTTAGGGTTTTACCTCATAAATAGCATGAACTTCCTACCCTGCCCTGCTGGTTTGTTTATAGTGAGCAAAATTGCCAGAGCAATAGCAGGAGTTTGTGCACATGGGATGTGCTGTGTTATATAAGACTTCTCAGGGGCCTGTGGGAGAGCCATGCATTGTGTTCCTGTAAAGAATTGCACTTACTTGCAGTTGTGATGAGCCTGACGCTGCTGACCCAAATGAGTTGGGCTTTTAGCACTCAAGGAGAGTGCATGTTTCTTTGTATCCGAAAACTCTCTTAACTCTGGGGTGCAGCATTTTGATTGACGTCAGTATATTGGAGGCAAGCACAAATTGGATTTGTTTCAATTTTTGTATGCTTGAACCATGAAAAGCCTTCTTTTTAATCACTATAGAGTTGTTCACTCCTAAGTCTTTCCAAAAGCTTTTTTTTGTTTGTTTTAGCAATAGCAAGTTTCTTAAAATGTACTTTTTTTATTTCTTTTTAAATGTAATTGTTATATGTATGTGCTTGCATGAGTACACGTGTGAGGGAACCTGAGAAGGCCAGAAGAATATATTAGATCCCGTGGAGGTGGTTGTGAGTCACCATGTGGGTGCTGGGAACAGAACTCAGGTTCTTCAAGAGCCAAAAGTACTCTTAACTGCTGAGGCATTTCTCCAGCTCTGACTCTTTCTTTTCTAGCCTTAGGAAATGTTGAAAGATGAATTTAGTTACTGGCCTGGGCCTATTCCAGATACTTGGGAGGCAGAGGCACAAGTGTCAAGACACAAGTTTTGAGGCCTTCTCTATAGAGTGAGTTTCAGGGTAGGCCAGCCTGGGTAATTTATTAATACTTTATTTAGAAATAAAAGACCCAGGGATGTAGTTTAGTGATTAGTTACTTGCCTGACATATATGAGGTCCTAGGTACAACTTTCTAAAAACAAAAAATGTACGTTTCTGTATACCACAAAGTAATTGGAATCTAGGTTCTATTAATTAGCAACTCATAAATACTGTATTTGGAAAACTTAAACAAGTACAAGAGTGATGTTATTGTGAATTGACTTTTTACTTTAACATTTGTTCTTTCACATATGTATTATTTCTGCTTCTGCTGTGGAAGGAAAGTTATGATTTGCAAAAATCCCTTTGGTTTAAAAAAAAAAAGTGGTTTAAACATGAGTGCATTTAGCCAGGTGTGGTGTCTCCTGCCTGTAATCCCAATACTTGGCAGACAGTTTGAGGCATGCTAGTTTGGACTATTAAAACTAGTCTCTTTCTCAGAAAACCAAACCAGGACTGAAGAGACAGCTCAGTGGTTAAGAGCTTTATTGCCCTTCAAGGCCCTGGGTTTAATTTCCTGCAGGGCATTGTTGGATGGGTAATAAGCATCTTTCACTTCAGTTCCAGGGAATCTGCTTCTGGCCTTAAAGTATCCCCTCCCCCCCCCCCCCCCCCCCACACACGTACACACAATTAAAAAATAAAAAGAGCAAAGAAGTATATTAAGTTAGTCAATCTGGAGTTAGTGCTGAAAGAAGGGAGGGCTAGAGGAGATCTCTCTGAATAGCTGTGTGGAACAAGTGGGTATTGTTTTACACAGGAAGGGACCAGCTGTCAAATCTAGGCTAGACTGCTCCAACAGGATTTCAGGCTTGACTAGAAAAAGACTTACGGGTTTTTGTTGTTGCTTTGGGTTTTTTTTAAGATTTTTTTTTTTTTAATGTGTGTGTAGGGTGTGAGGAGATGGCTGGAGCTGCAGTTTCAGCAGCTGTAAATCATCTGATGTGGGTGCTGGCACTTGGAGGCTGCTCTGGAAAGGCAGGAAGAGCTCTTAGCCACTGAGTCATCTCTCCAGCCCTGAGATTTAGTGTTTGAAAAATTCTTAATAATACAGTGGGTGGGGCAGGGATGTACAGCCAATACACAGTCTTGAAACTTCAAGAGTTTCCTGATGACAAAGCAGAACCCAGCTCTTTAGCGACTTGCCCATTGGCACCATAAGAGCATATCTTTCTGCTTTTGAACTTTCCTACCTTAGCTGAAACTCAATGGTTCATATCAGGATTGTTTGGGTTTTGAGATTCTTTAGTAATTGCTTTTAAAAACAAGTGTTTTACGAGTATACAGATTTCATTGGAGGAGGGAGTATGGAGGAGTATGCATGATGGGGGAGCATGTTGTGACTTATTTCTCATTTGGCCATCACTAATTAGAGCATCTGGCTCAGTGCTCTAATTAAAAACTCCCCTCTCAGTTTTCCTCAGAGTTGTCTGTGGAGCTGAGAGCAGAGCAGCCCCACTAATCCACAGTGGAGGTTATGAGCATCTTGCTGGATTGAACTTGCTGTTTACTAATGACCTGTGCTTTTCCGCCCTCTCCTTCCCCTTCCTGTTTCTTTCTCCCTTTCTATTTTTCTTCTCCTAGAAGACTAGAGTGTCTCTCAACACTGGGGCTGCTGCAACACCAGACCAGTGATCTTTCCTAAGCACCGTTACACTTCTAAAACCTTCAGCATTTTGCAGCTTTGCTTTTCCTTCCTGGACACCATGTAGAAGAAGCTGAGGGTAGTTCTTCGGGGCCTATTTCTTCTGCTGATGCCTGAGCAAGCCACCTGCCTCTTGTGTTCTGCAGGGCTTGATGGAACCTCCTCTCCCTTTGTGAGCACAATGTGCAAAATGAATTCTTTTACTTTTAGTATTTTTATAAAGGTCATCAAATGTCATTTCTTTTCATTGTTCTATTTTAGATTCATTTTATAATTTTTATATTTTTTGTTGGCCTTGTCCTTTTTTGCATATTCAATGTGAATCAGCATACTCTAAAAACTAAATGAGAATGTGTGCTTTCATAAAGGGGTGAGGCCACCGAGCTGCAGTGAATTTCCTTCTCCTGCCCCCCCCCCCTTCCCTCTGTGAGCTTGCTTTTAGCAAAGGTTAGGTTTTTCAGGCCACCAGTGTTTCTCTCCACCTTCCTAAAATCTGAATTAATGTTTTTGAGTTGAAAAAAATATTTCTCTGAATGAAATTTTACTTGTGCTGGGTTTTGTGAGTAACTTTAGTCTCACCATTCAGAGGCTGAGTTCCATTTGGCCAGGACTACCTGCTCAGTCTTTTTTTCCCCCAGTGTCTTCGATGTTTGCAAAGCTGGCCAAATTGGGTTTTTTTGTTTTTTGTTTTTTTTTATCATAAACTACATTACCTATTTGTCTTACATTTTTCTGAAAATTTTACAACACAATTATTGTGTATTGATTTGTTTTTTTAAATAACTACCTTTTGAACATAATCATAAAGTATCAAAGTAAGAATTGGGACGTTAAACCTGAACAGATTGTAATGTCCTTGACCCCCGCAGTAGTGCAGCGGGCAGTGACAGGATAAAAAGCAATTTTTCCTAAACAACAGAAAAGCATTGCCAGCTTAGCAAGCAAGCTTCTAGAGTAACCAAGCTGAGGCTGCCTGCACACCTGCCTCGGACACAGACCCTGACCAATAGCCCACATGTTTACTGTGTCACTCATGCTGGCCTTGAAACATTACTTTTACTGGCTAAGTCTACAGGCAGGTGTCACTCACTATGCCTGTTTTCTGGATAACTTATCAGACTACTCCCGGAGTGGGTTTAGGATTAAAGGCTGTCTGAGTTCCAGATGCTGTTTTCTGCAACATTCCAATAGAGTTGGTGGATCACATGAAGTCCTGTGTGTGTAAAATCCTGTGCCATGAAATTATATTCTGTTTCATTGGGATTTTTTTTTGTTCTTCATTTTTTTTTCAAAGAAATAAGTAAAATTAAATAAAACAACACAAAAGCTAGAACCATTAGGATAAGTACTGGGGAACCTTTGGTTACGCTTTCGGTTTTTAGGAGTAGAACAGGCTATATTTGAGGAATCTTAGAGGAATTCTGACATAAGAACTGGAGTGGGAAACGTGCTATTTATTTCTGTTCTTTTCATTACAGAAGGTATTTCAGCCTCCAAGCTACTGCTTATTAGAGGTGAAAAGAAATAGCTTATACTATATTTGAGGAAAGCTACAGAGTATATTGTTTTTGATCTTCTGACAAAATTTCTTTTGAAACCTGGGTGTAGTGGCTTCTACCTGAGATTTCAAGACTTCTGTACGAATAGTCAAGAATTTCAAGAAGTAGGAAGCCAGTCTGAGCTACGTAGTGAGTTGAAGGCTACCCTGAGCTATGTGAAACCTTGTCTTAAAAACAAACACACACCGCTCCTCCCCTTAGTACTTTTACAAGGTAAAATCAGAATGATGTGAAGGTTTAGGGAAGTTCTTGCAGTGCCTGCAGTTGAAGAAGCACTGCCTTCCTCTGGCATGACATCACAAGGCTGAGTCTTTGCTAAGTGCTCCCTATGAAGAGCCAGACAGGGGCTGAGGTTTTTTATAGCTCATCTTCTAAGATGTTCTATTAATTTTTCTCCTCCTTTTTATTAGAGGCAGTGGAGTTGGCCAGGGAACTTTTTAAAAATAATGGTACCATTTGCTTTTTAAAATCATGTTTGTGTTTCTGTTGCTTTGTGTGTGTGTGTGTGTGTGTGTGTGTGTGTGTGTTTTTAAACCAGTCTCTGTAGCTTTTCTGACAGATAGGTAGAGATGCTAAGCAATAGACACTCAGACTTCATGATCAACATTGATTTATTCCACATTTATTTTCATTTGCCATATTTATTTTGTTTAAAATTTTTTAAATGTGTTTTATGTGTTTCTGTAAATGTTCTGATTTTCTGCAAATAGCCAGGTGAAATTTAATATGGTTTGTTATCTCCAGCTGTTGCACTTGGATATTTCATTTTGAAAGCAATAAGGTCATGTTTCATATGTTGCTACTTAGGAAGTAAGCTGTCCCTTGAAAAAAGAAAAGGTGCTGTTACTGTGACAGTCACAGACTAGATGGGGCCTCTCTACTTAAATTTTCTCCCACTACTCCTGCCTCACCCAATAATGAAGATGAAGAAGCCTATTATTTATTTATCTATTTATTTTTACAAGTTTATAGTTTCATTTGTATTTTTCGTGACTTTAGACTTTTAACAGTTTGTATATTGAGACATTTTATTGTGTCATTGTGCTAAATGAATTCAATTAATAAACATTGTACATTAATACTGTATGACTGGATTTTGGCTGGGGTCTTAATTATTGAAGTATACAACAAAGGTGCATTGAGGTCTGAATTATCAGTCTAACAAAGCTTTGGGTCCCACTCATGACAATTCTGTGACTGCATGGACTTTAAAGGCATGGACTTTGTCAAGCACTTCCACGTAAACATTTCTGCTATTCAGATCTGAGCAGTGCAAAGCTCAACTGACTATTGATAGTTATAGCACCTGCTGAGTTGGTGGAGTGGTAAAAGGGTCTTCTAAAAGGCAGTGTCTGTGGTGTATTGTTAATTAATTTATAGTACCAAATTATAAAAATTTATATCCACAGTGTTCTTGGAATACATTCTGGGATTATCTAATAAAATGTGTTATGTTAGGTAATATTTAATATGGTGACTTTAATAAAGTATAGAGTGTAGAATGCTGTATCTGCACAATAGATAAGTTTGTAAATGTAGAATGTTGTCTCAATAATGACAGGGAAAAGAAGTCTAGGGATGGTGATATTTGCTTGTAATTCCCAGCACTTAGGAGGCTGAGGCAGGAAGATTGGGAATTACAAGCCATCCTGGCATACACAGCAAGATTTTGACTCAAAATGGGGCAAAAAAAAAATCACTATAGATTTTCATTTTGTTTTGAGACAAGAATTAGCTATGTAGCCTAGGATAGTTTTGAATTTATGTTGATACTGTTGGCTTCTTTTCCTGAGTGCTAGAGTTACAGGCATATGTCACCATACTAGCTCTCAATGTAAACTTTAACCTAAAGACTAGTTGATAGTCCTTAATTACTTACTTTTTTATGGGTGTATCTCACATAAAAATTACTTGTGACAGTAGAGGAGATGATGATGATGATGATGATGATGATGTTGATGTTGATGATGATGTTGCTGTTGTTTGAGAAAGGATCTGTACAGCTCTGCATAGTCTGGTGTGATACTCATTGTATAGTTGAGGCTGGCCCTGAATGCACAGCAGTTCTCCTGCCTCATCCTCCTGGGACTGGGATTGCAGGTTATATGCCACCATACCTTGCAGGAGCAATTCCTGTAGGAACAGTTCTTGATGGGAATTGAAACCTGCCTATGGTTTCCTTCTTCCAGCTTACTGTGATAATACGGTGAGATCAGGAGGCTGGAGAGTGTTCTAGTCAAAAACACAATGTATAATGCACAAATACAGAGTGCTACTATGTAAAACTATACTATCAGTATTGCTGCCTATTTTTATTATAATTGGAATGAATATATTTCTTTAAAAATTCGTGTGTGTATATGTGTGTATGTTGATGTGAATATACATGTTTATTCAGGTGTGCATGCACATAGATTTTATTGTGATAATTTTCCTGTGATGTGATATCTGTCCTGAAGATTATACCAACCTCTAAATAGTGTAACTCCTATCCTTGAAGATTCTGAAATTGAAGTTGTGCTGTGTGCTTTTTTTTTCTGTCACTTGTCTCATCAGATGAACATAAAAAATTAACATGGGCTGGAAAGATGGCTCAGAGGTTAAGAGCACTGACTGCTCTTCCAGAGGTCCTGAGTTCAGTTCCCAGCAACCCCGTGGTGGCTCACAACCATCTGTAATGGGATCTGATGTCCTCTTCTGGTGTGTCTGAAGAGAGCTACAGTGTACTCACACACATGAAATAAATAAAATCTTGTAAAAAAAAAATTCTAAAAAGAATTAACATATAAATGAGTATTTAATATGAACAGGTTCTATAACCAATCCATGTACTGACACACAATAAATGAAGTTCAAATATATGTTATATCATAATTCTAAATATTTACATGGTAAGCCATTCTTTTTTTTCTTCATGCCCTTAATCTTAGAGGTTTAATTTTTTTTTACTCTCTCTCCCTCCCCACCCCCCATATATATATAAGCCTAATATATGGAGACATACCAGTAACACACTAATCAATGCTTTATAAAGTTGTGGTGGTAGTCTGTCTTCCTTACCTCCCCCTTCCTTATGTAGGTTTTTTTGAGACAGGGTTTCCATGTGTAACCCTGGATTCACTCTGTAGACCATGCTAGCCTTGAACTTAACAGAGATCCATCTGCCTCTACCTTCTGAGTGCTGGCATTAAAGGCGTGCATCAGGCTCAAGATTTCCTTCTTTCTTTCTTCCTTCCTTCCTTCCTTCCTTCCTTCCTTCCTTCCTTCCTTCCTTC
>JANHMN010000020.1:644279-716382 GCA_030674055.1 Rhabdomys pumilio | reverse complement strand
TTCCTTCCTTCCTTCCTTCCTTCCTTCCTTCCTTCCTTCCTTCCTTCAAGAGATGTATTTATTTAAGTATGTGAATACACTCTTGCTGTCTTCAGACACACCAGGAGAGGGCATTAGATCCTATTACAGATGGTTGTGAGTCACCATGTGGTTGCTGGGAATTGAACTCAGGACCTCTGGAAGAGTAGTCAGTGCTCCTAACTGGTGAGCCATCTCTTCAGCCCTGTTGTTTCTTAATAATTTTCTGATAGAAATAAATTTTCTTCTCAGGAAATTCTTCATAGAAAATTAACTTTTTGAATTTCTAGGACTAATTAAATTTCTAGGGTTTTTTTTTTTTTTAATCATTTGTTTTGTTTTGCTTGTTGTTTTTTTTTTTTTTAAATGTAAATTTGTTAAAGTGAGAAAGAGCTCCCAAGAGGGAGAAGTACCAAGGGAGGAGTACCAACTTCTGGGGTTCTTAGGGCTCTTTAAAGGGCTCATGGCTGGGAAGATAGTAGTAACATGCTTTTCTCACAAGTTTGAAGACCTGAGTTTAGTTCCCATTATCCATGTAAAAAATTGTGTGTGGAGGAATTGTAGGATCCCTTTTTCCTGGGTAGAGGAGGCACACACACATGTCCTCACCCAAAAAGGAAGCTCATAACAGACCAAGGTAATGATTGTACCAATGTCCATTGAGCGTTTCATTGGAATTTCTAACAGGTTAGGGGTTATTTACAAGGAGCAGGGAGGGATAACTCAAAAGTAGCTGCAGGATTGGAAAGCCCACTCCAATGTGACTCTGGAAAGCTGCAGTCCTGCAGCTGGTAGGCAGCTCTCAGCATGTCTATCTTTCTGCACTTTGGGTGGTTAGAGTATGCACCCCCATCAGTCTTTCAAGTTTTTGTCCTCCTGCATGTAAACCTTTAACCTCCCAAGTCTTTTGAGTCTCCTCTTCTCTGAAGACAATATTTCACAGGCGACAGGCATTGAGGAGGCATATCCCTGGAACTCACTGGTCAGACAGCCTAGTTGATGGGCTCCAGGCTATTGTTTCAAAGGAAGTAGAGGACTTTTTGTTTTGGAGTCAGGGTCATGCTATGCAACTCTTCACTATCCTGAAACTCACTATGTAGACAACACTGGCCTTGAACTCCAGAGATTCACCTCTTCTGCTTCTCAAAGGACATGTGCTGTCTATGATACCACTCCTGCCTGGCAGTGGGGCATTCTTGATCATTACATTTGAGGTTGTCCTTGCCTTCATACAAACACACCCCAACCACCACCACCAAAACCAGTTGCAAAAAAGTTGCTGGGGTCTATATAGGGAGGATGCAAGAAAATGATACTCTGAAGTTCTGAAAGGAGCTTCCAAATGGCAGTGAAATGTTAGAAGATTAATGTGCCATTTTAGAAAATAATTTTGCCCCAAACAGCTATCTTTTTAGAAATGACAGAAAAACTAACCATGAAATTTCACATAAACCCCAAGAAGTGTTCCTGAATAGCAAAACCACTCTTGAAAAAGAACAAAGTTGAAAGTGTCAAACTTCATCTACGGCCATACCACCCTGAATGCCCTATCTTGTCTGATCTCAGAAGCTAAGCAGGGTTGGGCCTGGTTAGTACTTGGATGAGAGACCCCCTGGGAATACCGGGTGCTGTAGGCTTTAAGAACAAAAAAGTGTCAAACTTCCTGTATGTGCAAACTAAATGATCCTAAGGGGCCAGGCATGGTAGTTCTCTATGTCTGTAATTCTAGTGCTTGGATGGTGGAAGCAAGAGGACCATGAGTTAAGTTTGTATAGGCTGTCTGAGGCCCTGAAAAACCCAATCAATGTGGTGCTGAAATAAAGAACAGAACAGAATAGAACGGCAAGAAATAAATCTTTGTTATATATGGTGAGATGGTTTTGGACAAGGATGACTAATATTATAGCCTTTTCAATAACTAGTGTTGTGGAAACTGAATATTCATATATAAAGAATTGTTATGAGATTGGAGAAATGGCTCAGTAATTAACAACATTGACTGCTTTTCCAGAGGTTCCAGGTTCAAAACTCAGCACATACGTGTTGACTTACAGCCATCTGTAACTCTAGTTCCAGAGAGATCTAATGTCTTCTTTCAGCCTCCTCACGTATATGCAGGCAAAAATACCAGTATACCACATACAAGAACTAGTTAAAAGTGGATTTGTGCCTGTTGGCTCCCAGCACATAGGATGCAGAAATAGTTCATGGGAAGTTTGAAGCTGGTCTGGGCTACAGATTTTCAAAACAGAGGTCGTTAGCTGGGCATGGTAGGTAGCAAGCACATGCTTTTAATCCCAGCAGAGGCAGAGGGACATCGATCTCTTAAAAAACAAAACAGACCATATAAATAAACAACCCTTTAAGAAATATTTTGGTGGAGGCGGGTGGTTGTTGTTTTGGGGGCTAGGATGTAGCACAGAAGGATCAGAGGTTTCAAGATCATCTTTGGCTTTGCTATGTACTGAGTTTGTGGCTAGCAAAGAAAGGAAGGAAGGAAGGAAGGAAGGAAGGAAGGAAAAGATTTATTGAGCTTGTGATTAAAACACTTAGGAATCTGAGGCAGCAAGATTCTACTTAATATGAGGTTAGCCTGGGCTACATAGTGAGATCTTATCTCAAGAATAAAATAACAAGAAAGACTATTTGACTTTGTTGGTATTTTACCAACAAAATTAAGTAGGGACTTGAACAGACTTTTGTCCACCCATATTTTACATTACCCAAGCAAGATGGAAGCAACTGAGGTGTCCCATCAACACAGGAGTGAACAAATAAAATGTAGTACATGACTTCTGATATGGCTATAACATTGATGAATGATGAGACTGAATACTAATGGAAAGGAGCCCAACTAAGTGCTGGGTAATATAGACTAGAGATGCTTGACTGGTATACTCAAGATCATATGTCCAAATCCTTAGCCCGTCAGAGAAAATAGGGCAATCACAGAAAACAATTATCCTGTAAGATAACATTTATATCAGTTACCTAGAAGAGTCAAGTTCATAGAAATGGAAAAGAAAATAGCAGTTCTTAGGCGCTGGGGAGTTAGTGTTTGGATATAGAATTTTAGTTTTTCAAAATAAAAAAGTTGTGGAGAGAAATACATAAATATGAAAATACTATTTAAATGCTTGACAGCTATGGAACATTTTTGTAAAGACAAATATAACCCCCATGAAGATTAGAAATTGAAATTGCCATTTAGATGTAGAATTCACACATCTAGTTAGAGATGTCCTAAACTGAACTCATCTCTCCCTAAACACATGCAAATAAACAAATAACTAAATAAATAAGATGCAAACAAAAATACCTGCTTCCCATCTCATTAAAAGCAAATCAACCTTTTAGCAAGCAAGCAGGCTGAAACATCTGTCCTTCTCTCTTATTTCTCTCACCCACATCTAGTTTTTCAGAAAAAAAAAAAAAAAGTAAGAGCTTTACCCCTTCTTACATCTTGGTCTCCTGAATTATTTTCCTAGTTTGCTTCTGCTTGCTTCCTGCAGTGTGGAAGTCCTCCAACTGGGGACTGGAGAAATGGCTCAGAGGAGCACTGGCTGTTCTTCAAGGGACTCAGGTTTGATTTCCAGCACCCACATGGTGGTTCACAACTGGCTGTAGCTATAGTTCCTGAGGATGTTATGCCCTCTTTTGGCCTCTGAAGGCACCAAACACTTACATAGTGCACAGAAGTTAAAATATTTCTGGTGTGGCCCTGCACATATGTAGATCAGGTTGTGGTTTTGGGTTGGTTTGTTTGTAATCCCTCTGACCATATTTCTAGTCCTTTCTATGTTCAGTTGCTTCATTGATGTTGCTGAGTTCCTTTAGGCTATGGCTTGGTACCAAGTTACCTGGAAGTTATCCTGGACTATTGGCTGAAATGTCCTATAATGATGCTCATGGTGGTGCTACCAAAACGAGTGCTACTTGGTGTTCTTCAAATCAGAAGAGTCCTATGGAAGGAAGAGAATAGAAAGCACACAAGAATCAAGATAGGCCAGTGTTTTCCAAATACTGTCCTGTGATGGTCCTGTGATGGAGTCTTTAATTACTCTTTAATAAAATGAGAAAAAAGATGAAGAAAAAAAAAAAAAAAAGAGGCACCTTTCTCAGTGCACTCTGTGTGCTTACCAGCTGCCAAAGGAAATGTTAGCAGGGTCTGATAGGTACCTCTGGAGCTGGGGCGCAGTAAATGGATGACCCACAACCTACCTGTTTGGTCACTGAGCTTTCAGTTGCTCTTTTCTACATAACCTCTGCACAGCAGTGAAACGAGTCAGTAACAGTGTTACTGATGCTCACTCTGCAGTCAGCATCTCACTCAGGGTTTGTTTTTTTGAGACAGGGTTTGGTGTAGCCCTGGCTGTGTCCTAGAACTCACAGAGATCTGCCTGCCTCTGCCTTTTCCCCCAGTGCTGGTTTTAAGGCTACCACTGTCTTGGTGGGTCTGATAATTTTTAAAAATTTAATTACCTTTTTAATTTCTCTTGTGTCCATTGGTGTGGGTTGTACATTGGCCTACCTGTGTAAGTCAGAGGACAACCTGCAGGGGTTGGTTCTCTCTTTTAAGAGATGGAGGAGCCATGGATGACCACGCATGTACTGATAGCAGTCTTGGGTAACAACTTATATCTGGGTTAGTTAATTGGTTAACACTTCTATTTTTTTTTTTTTTTTTTTTTTTAAAGACAGGGTTTCTCTGTGTAGCCCTTGCTGTCCTGGAACTCACTCTGTAGACCAAGCTGGCCTCGAACTCAGAAATCCTCCTGCCTCTGCCTCCCAAGTGCTGGGATTAAAGGCGTGTACCACCACTGCCGGCTGGTTAACACTTCTAATTGTGTGGGCATCTTGATATTTAAGCATTACCAAATATATAAAGCCTTTGCATAATATTAAGCATTAGAATCTCATTTCTACTGGGTGCTATGTGGATGGTGGGATGGTCTGGACTCAGCCTAGCCTTGTGGAGACAGTGTGGAAGATTGGCAGAGCCATCCCCCATGCTGCCATCTCGTGGGTGGCAGGGCCGGCATCTCTGGCTGCCTGAGCTGGCAGCCTGAGCTGATCAGCCACGTATTCTCGCTGCCTAGGGATTGGAGCCTAGGGATCGAATTTAGGTCATCAAGCTTGAGAGCAAGTACTTTTACAAGCTAAGCCATCAATCCCTTCTGCTATCATTATTTTTAAATACGGGGTCTTATGTAGCCTAAGATGACCTTGGTCTCCTGCCACTTTACCCCCTGAGAGTTAGTACCATTGATATGTACCACCTCATCTGTTTGTTTGTCGTTGAGGACTAAACCTAGGACTTTGTCTATGCTCTGTAAGCCCTTAACCAACTGAGCTATACAGAATCTTGCTATGTAGCCTTGTATTTTGCTTGCTGTATACACCAGGCTAGCTTATACTATATCAGATTACAATCATGAACCACCATGCTAAGCTTATTAATTAATATTTAATAATTCATAAAATGGGAAGAAAATAGTACATACATCAGAATCAAGCCTGGGATACATGAGCCCTCATCTCAAACAAACCTGGCTAAGGTAGCACACACTTACATTCCTACTGTGGAAGTGGTGGTAGTAGAATGATTAGAGCCATCCTCAGCTACATAGCAAATTTGAGGCTAGCCTGAGATATATTTCCCAAAAATATTTCCTCCAAACAAACTATGATGGTTTCTAGCTGGCTGTAAGAGGCACACTTAATATAATCTCAGACTAAGGATGTGGTGCCAGACCTCCCTGCCTTTGAAGCCAACATGGTCTACATAGATAGTTACAGGACAGACAAGATGACATAAAGGGACTCTGTCTTAAAACAAACAAAAAAACCTGACATGTAGTTAATTAGTCACAAGGCCATTGTTGATATCAGTGACTTTTTTGCTGGCCTGAGGTTTTGCTATGTAGATCATGCTAGTCTCAAACTCATGTGTACCACTGTGCCTTGGCTTTCTAAATCACCAATTTTATATTTTCTTTTTTTTCAGGCAGAACTTGAGCTAGTTGAATTTTTTTATCTAGTGAAATGAGTCAAACTTTCATTCCCTAGTCTAGCCTAATTTTGGTTCTTGTAGTTTTCTACTATTTTTGGAAAGGGAGTGTGAAGAGGTGCTTCAGAGGATCCCCTGGGCTCCAGATAGTCTTCCTGGCTTTCATTATAAGACGTCATTATATAGTGACTTTTTTATAATTAGTTGACCCAGTCATCTCAGCCCATGGGTTCTACCTACGGTTCAGTGGCATAAAGAGTCCCAGTTGACCACATTAGAAATCACTTGCTTTTATTTTAATCGCACCAGTAGTTGTGTAGCTGGTAGATGTAATTTCCTTTTTGGAAACTGAAACATCCACATTAGTTGAACTCAGTTGGCAAGGTGAAGCAACATTTTTCACGTGGAATATTTAGGTTCTAGAATGATGAGTAACAAGGGCTTAGGGTATAGCCCAGAGGTAGAGTGTGCACATGTGAGGCCCTGGGTTTTCAAGCCTATGCATAAACAAGAGAATGAGCCCACCCACCTTTCTCCTTGATTCTAAATGTGTGTGTTCTGGCAGTAGGGGAGACAGTACCATGTAAGGTTTCTGATTTAGTATATCGATACTTTCTTCAGAGTGTTGTTTCCTAACTGAACGGAAAGCAGTTCTGTTTCTAAGTTAGTCCTTCTAGGGGTTGGGATAGAGTGAACCTGGTGCATCTCACAGACATGAGCTCCACTCTGCAATTCTTTGCTGTTAAAATGTTCATCCCCCACTTGTTTAGAAACAGGTGCGTAAGATGTCGAGATTTTGATTTAGGCGTTCTCCTGTAAAGTCCACCTCCCATTTTGGAAAACATCCAGTTTTAGACTAGCTGACCAGGTGGCTAGCTATTTTTCCCTGAGGAAAGGTGACATAACTGGACTCATTGTTGGTATATTCTGTGGATATTTACTAGCTTTAGTAAGGTAAGACGTCTGTAGGGGAAGAGTATTTTTAGGTTTGTGCACGACTATCATAGTCAACCCAACCCACCAACTGTGGGTTTGTCAAGCAAGCACTCTAGTTCCTAGAGAAAGAATATGGCTTACAGCCATTATGTTAGTCTTTCAGTGTTACCTATGAGTAGGGCGATACTGATTTAGTTTCCCACTTTGGGAATGTTGTATAATGTTTTTTTCTTCCTTAGTCAGTTGGCCATGTGGAGGAACTCTGGGGAAGCCATTAGCATGGGTTGAGGAGGAAGCAAAAGAAGACAAGAGGTGTGAGTCCTCTGCTGTGTAACTTTTCAGATCTGCTTGAGTTCAGTCTGTTTCTACCTGATAGTAGATGGGTACTGTCCATGCCTAGCTAGAGGTACAGGTAGGTTGTTAACATGTAGGTCATGTTGAAAGTCTGAGCTTACAGGGTCATGGGTCGTTGTTTGTCTCTCATGGTTAGACAGTTGATCTTCACCACAAGCCAATAAAAAGAACATGGGGATGATGTTTGTCTATAATCTCAGGATATGGGAGGTGGAGGCAGGAAGATGGCATTCAAGATGATCATCAGGGCCTTTGAGATGGCTCAGCAGGAAAAGATTTTACTGCCAAGCCTGAAGCCTGAGTGATGTGTTTATAAAAAGATAAGGAGAATATGTTCTGTGGGTGTGTGGAGAGGTATGGGGGAAGGGGATGTCTCAGCGGGCCCATGCTGAGGCATCCCTTCCCGAGGAACCAGCCACACACCGGTTTAGTATAGAATAGAGTTTATTCAGGGCTTGGGGAGGGAAGGGTAGTAGAGGCAGAAAGAGAAAGAGTAGGGAAGTAGAGGCTGGACATGAGCACATGGAGAGAGCGGGGAAGTGGTGAGGAGACAGAGGGATCAAGAGAGCAAGAGAGAGAGAGGAGGGGGCAAGCAGCCCCTTTTACAGTGGGCCAGACCTACCTGGCTATTGCCAGGTAACTGTGGGGGTGGGGTTTAGACAGAATGCTGACAGAGGACCTGAGTTCATTCCTCAGCCCTGAGGGTGGTGAAGGGAGAGCTGTTTCCTGCAAATTGTTCTCTCCCCCTCCCCCAAATAAATAAATTTAGAATGGTTGAGTTAAAAGATGACTCCTTTATTTTCCATTTTTGTTTGGCTCTATTCCATTTTATTTCATTTTCAGACAAGCTGGCCTCAAGAGTTCCTGTGTAATAAATATATGTTGACCAGAACTTTTGGTCTTAGTGTTACCACAAAAGTCCTGTGTGTCATTAGACCTGGTTTACATTATATTTAAGAAAAAATGATTACCTGTTAGGGGACTAATTAATTGATCTATCTTTTTAAGACGTGGTGTGTTTTTGTCTGGACTGTTATTTGTGAAAGGCTAGGGTGTTGCTCAGTGGTAGAATGCTTGCCTTTAATGAGCCGGGCCCTTGGTTCGATTCCCAGAGCCACAAAAACACAACCTTCAGGAGCAGGTATGACGGAATAGGATTACAGCAGGTGTGTGGGAAAGACACAGTGCTGCTGTGTCAAGTCTGCAGTGCACAGTGATGTCCTTTTATTATTGCTCACCAGTAGAGCAAAGAAGCAGAATTTTATCTGGAATTCTTGCTTTCTCTTGGTTGTTCTGTAGTAGGAAAGCAATAGGCTTAAGGTTGTGTGTTGAGTGAGCAACCAGGAAATAAAAACAGGACTGGAGACCACAGCTCAGGTAGTTGAGTACCTGCTTAACAGCAGTCTTTTGTTTGTTTGTTTGTTTGTTTGTTTTTCGAGACAGGGTTTCTCTGTGTAGCCCTGGCTATCCTGGAACTCACTCTGTCGACCAGGCTGGCATCAAACTCAGAAATCCGCCTGCCTCTACCTCCCAAGTGCTGGGATTAAAGGTGTGCACCACCACCGCCGGCTTAACAGCAGTCTAGCTGCATAAGATGACAAAAGCCTCTCATTTTGGGAGGTAGAGAGAGGAGGATCAGAAGTTCAAAACCATCCTTGGCTACACATTGAGCTGAGTGTGACCAGGCCAACTTGTGTGAGTCGTTTCTTACTTACCTGGTTTACCTGGAAGTCTCTGGAAATGAGGCTGACCTCAGACTCAGGGATACACCTGCCTCTGCCAACCAAATGCTAGGATTAAAGGTTTTTTTTTTTTTTTTTTTTTTTTTTTAATTAAGTAAACCCCAAAGCTCACCTGGCTGAATACCTCTCTTTACTTCCTTGGTCAGACTATCAGGCCACATGGCCAACTCTGTACCATAAAGAAGGGATGGGAAAGAGGTAGAAAACCAAGCCAGTCTTCAGCTGACACAGGAACACAGCAGAGTCTTAAGATGACCAGAAATAAGAAGGAGAGTTAATATTTGACTGTTAATTCCATACTTGAATTTTTTTTTGTACAATTTTTATTTGTATTTTTAGACTATGCAACCCTAGCTTTCCTGGAACTATGTAAACCAGTCTGGCCTCAGCAATTCACAGAGATCTGCCTGCCTCTGTCCCCTCCAGTAAGCTTTAATAATGAAAATAGTAAATCTCCTTGGAAAGTTTGCCCTGCTGTTAAGAGTAGGAGTTTTTTGTTGTTGCTGCTGCTGTTGTTGTTGTTGTAGAGCACAGATGGCCGATTGTAGTTGGAGTACACTGGTAGAAATAATAGAAGCCATTGGAAATGGGCTATGTACAAAAATAATGTTTAATGCTCACATGTGGTTATCATGGATGAATTTTGATTTTGACTATATTTAAATAAAATTTCTGACTTTATACTAAATCCTGTTAACTTCTTCCCTCGCTATAAAATACTTAATTAACGTGTAACCTGTTTTAATGGAATGTAAGACTAGAAATTACTAGATTACTGGTAAACTAAGGAAATATTTTGATTCCTGTTTTTGTTTTTTTAAAAAAAAAAGAGCTAGTTTCTATTTTCCTCTAATTAAGATGGCTATACATCATGTCAGAGATGACAGTCCTGGCTTATTCGACCTGTTTTCCTGACCTGGTTGTAGTTACTTCTTTTATTCTTCCATCTTTCACACTGTAGAACTGGCAGATTTACGTTATGTAACGAATCGGCTTAGTTTGGTGTAAATCCTCTTGTGTAATAGTGTTGTTGTAAGATGTATTTATTTAATATATATTGGTGCTCTATCTGCATGTACACCTGCACGCCAGAACAGGGCATCGGATCCCATTACAGATGGTTGTGAGCCATTTTGTGGTTGCTGGAAACTGAACTCAGGATCTCTGGAAGAGAAGTCAGTGCTCTTAACCGCTGAGCCATCTCTCTAGCTCCAAGTTTTTGTTTTTGTTTTTGTTTTTTTCTAAGAAAAACCTGGAAAAAAGGCCAGGAAAGTAGCAGCAGGAGGCTAGGCTTTGATCTCTGGCATCTCGTAAGCCTGGTGTGATGACACTTACCTGGCATTCCAGCACTTGGAAAGTATCCTTGGGACTATCACAAGTTGAAAGTCATTTTTGCATCCATAGAATATGTGGGTCACTGCCAAAACAAAAGAGAGACAAAGGCAATAAATGCTATACAAGTGCTAGTCTACCGACGGAGAGGTGGCTTATTACAGACTGCCAGTCTGTATTCTGTCCAGATGATATTTTTCCTTGGCAATTCCAATTTTTTGTATTTACTTGTTTATTTAACACTTTTCTGGATACCACTTAGTTCCCAGGTAATATAAATGGACTTACTATATTCAGTCTGTCATTATATGCTGTTTGGGTTGTAGTACATTCCTTTGGGATGTACTACAAAAGATGAAGGAAATCTGTTTCACACAGTGAATGGAGGTGCACATTTTTATTCCTAGTAGAGTCATCCTGGTCTAGAGGTAGATCCAGGACAGCTATGGATAAATAAGAAAATCCTGATTCCAAAAACCAAAAGTAAAATAAAATAATACACTTGAGCCTGATATTATCATATAGGGTTATGGCTTTGATACAAAGATGGGATATTTGACTAATTGGTATTGACTAAAATTTAGCCACTTGCTTTTTTTAGTAAATGAGCAGTTTCATGGAAGTTGCTTCCTGTCACCTATTATTCTCTCTTATTTTGTAATTCCATTTTTATTGTATGCATGTGAGTCTTTTGCCTGGGTGTATGTATGTGCACTACATCATGCAGTGCCCTTGGATATTAGATGAGGTCATCAGACCCCCTGGACCTGGAGTTACAGACAGTTGTGAGCTGTCGTCTGGGCACTGAATGAAACTGGGTCCTCTGGAAGAGAGTAAGCACTCTCACCCACTGTGTTACCTCTTTGGGCCACTTTGTAGAATTTTAATGAATTGTGAGTGCATGGGGTTGGGGTATGAGTGTCACAGCACTTGTCTGAAGGTCAGGCGACAGCTTTATAGAGTCTGTTCTCCTTTCCCTTTAAGTCTGGAACTCTCCCAGTCAGGTCACCAGGGTTGTGCTCCAAGTCCCTAATCTACTAAAGTCACCTCACAGGCCTCAACCAGTGTGCTTTAGTAGAGACCACGGTTTCTAAAGGTGACTAATGATGGTGATAAGGTCATTTCTATTTCCTCAGGTAAATTGAATTATTGTTTACAGTTTTTTTTTTTTTTAATTTTTCATTCTTTTAGTGATCACAATTGCACTATCAAAACAAACAAAACAAAGCAAGGGAAAAAAAAAAAAAACCCTAAACCTAGATCTGATGGCTCACATTTACAATCCCAACCAGTATTGAAGCATGAGTTCCGTCAAAGTTTGAGACCAGCCTGAACTATAGAATAAGATTCTGTCTTTTTAAAAAAAAATAAAATTAGGCTGAATGCTGTTGTTCCTGCAGGGGAGCTTGTCTGTTTAGCTGAGTTTTAAGAACAAAATCTAGGTCAGCAGCAACTGCTAAAGATGTGGGAGTGCGTTTCTGTTAAAGCTGCTCATTAATAATATTGAAAGCTCGATGCTATTTGTTCTGAATGAGACTCCTGAGAGCTGCTTTGTGCTGTGCTACAGCTCCCTTCTGGAAAGAGGTAGCCTACTAATAATCACACTTGACTGTGGCTTCTCCAGAAACTGTGAAGAATGTGTACCTGCGTTTCTGGGTTACAACTATAGTTTCCTACCAAAGACCAAGAAATAGATGCAACCATGAAGGCCTTTAGTGTACTGGTTAATTTCCTTGGGCTTCTTACTTAAACACTTTCATTCTAAAGAATTGTAGAAACAATCTCTGAAAGTACAGTTTGCATTCTAAGTGCAGACCCATTTCCAAGAAGTATGGTGTATACTGTGAAAGTATTAGCACTAAGATATCTGTCTAGAAAGAAAGCCATGTGTGTGGTCCTCTGGCCACTTTTCTCAAGATGGGGTCTTATTATTTCTGTCTGTCCTAGAACTCACTGGCTTCAACAACTCAAGAGATCTGCCTTCCTAGTGATATAGAATTAGTCTGCACCCCCATGCCTAGTCAAATTCCTTATGGCAATTCTGATAGTAACTTACTTTTTTAACAGTATTTTCAATAATTCAGGGTGCCTGACATTATGAAACAAACAAACAAATCAAAACAAAAAACAAAAAAAAGCAAACAAAAGTTGTAAAAAGCACAGTTGTTAGTTTTTTCTTCAGTATTGGGGGTCAGAACCTATGGCCAGAAGTTCTCTGTTAATTAAACTAAGACTCCAGACCTGTCTTACCTTTTAAAAGCGAGTAATGAATCTGTTTTAAAGGCCAATATAAAAGTAGTTAATTAGGGACCAAATTGTTTCCTATGATAGTAAATGTTGAAAGAAAGAAAGCTATGAGATGCTCTTCAGAAATTCTGAGACATTGCCATGTGTAGAAGTAATTCTCGAGGGATTTTCTTCATCTCTCTTTGCTCCCAAATAACTACAGGGCATTTCAACGCCCACTCTACCCCATTTTAGGTCCAAAATAATTGAAACAGAGGCCTGCTATTTTTATTAACAAGATACAAGCACTAAGCTGGGTGGGTGCTGAGCTATTCTAACCTGACTGAACTGCTACTACCCAGCCACCTGCCTGTTATTTGCCATGTGGTCTTGCCCTGACTCACTCTGTCCTCATGGCTGATCTCTCATCTTCTCTTGACATCATGTTTAATCCTCCTGTGGTCTCTCCACATGGTGTCTCATACCTTTCTTCTCCCCCTCCCCACCCCCACCCCACCCCCATTTTTCCCTGGTCTCTCTTTTGACCCCCCTGACTGGTATGGGAATCAAGTCCTATTCTCTTCTGCCCATCTGATTGGTTGATCGGCTCTTTATTAACCAGTCAGAGGTGATGGAAAACAATTTTTTACATAACATTAAGATGAGAGATGCTTGGCCATGCCTACATCAGAACTGCAACCAGATGTCATAGAAATAGAAATCAGGACATAGAAATCAGCATCTGAATACACAGTGCGTAAAACTATTTTCCAACAGACACGTGCATATAGGAAGGAGGTGTCAGTGTGAGCGTGTGATTCATCATGTATCTTTTTCCTGTGTTTAGCAGAATTGTAGAAATGCTGATATAAGTAGCAGATAAACACATGAAAAAGATGCCCATAAATCAGTTAGCATGTAATAGAGATACCTAGAGAGAGACCTGTTCATATGACATTTGGGGATTCAAAATAGCCATGAATATTGTGTAGGTTAACAAAAAAAAAATGAAACACATTGTTTTTGTAATAAAGATGCTTAACATGTTTGTTTATAGGGAAGTACAGATCCAAACAACAAAGGAGAAGTGGTTTAAGAGGAAAGAAAAAAGATTTTTGTTTCAGTTTTGTGTACATGTGTTCATGTGTGTTCAGCAGGCCAGAGGTTTTTGATTCCTCTGGAATTGTAGTTACAGGTGGTTGTAGTTACCCCATGTGGGTGCTGAGAATTGATATCAAGTCAGTTGCAAGGACAATATGCATACTTAGTCACTGAGCCATCTCTCCACTCCCTAGAAAAATCATCTTTAAAGAAAAAAAACAACAGAAGAATATAATACTCTGTATCAAGGCCAGATCTAGAATAGCTAAATAGGATAGGCACTGATGATGAGTACGTGGGGGATGACAAAGCCAACTAAATAATATTGCTGCAACCACACAGCAGTGTTGGCCATTTTAGGAAGGTCTCACAGTTCCTCAAAAGGTTCCACATGAAATTGTTATGTGACCCTCCAATTGTACTTCTAGAGTCTGAGAATTTAGGTTTTATGTGATCGTGGATTATTTACAGTAGTGAAAACAACCATACCTCAGCTAAGCAGTAGATGAAAGTGTGAGGTAGTCACACAATGGAGTACCATTTGGAGAGGAAGGAGTTCTGAGTTATGATAAAACAGAACCTTGAAACTGTTACTGTAAATGAAAGAGGTCAATTTCTTATATCAAGTATCTGGTGTAAGTCCAAGTAACAAACAAAGTTGATGTCAGGCAGGGCAAAAGAAGGTTATAGAATTTTTCTTTGGAATGAAAAAAATGTTCTAAAGTAAGACCTGGCACATCTCTGTCAATATACCAATCTCCCTGAATCCTCACATGAAAAGAATGAATTTCACTGATGTGAATTATACCTCAATAGAGATATTATTTAAACAATAAAAGGAACTCTGGCAAGGTCACTCAACAAAGGGTGAAGGCTCTGGCTGCCAAGCTTGATTGATGATTCAGTTTAATAACCAGGACCCTCATAGTACAAGAAGAGAACACTCCTGCAAGTTGACCTCTGACCTCCACGAATGTACTCACATTCTCTCTCATATTCACATTTTCAAACATTGAAATCAACAAAAGGAAACCATCAGGTGCTCCCAAATTTACCTGTGCGATTTACATTCATCTTTTGGGGTTTTGTTTGTTTGTTTGTTTGATTTTTTTTTTTCAAGACAGAGTTTCTCTGTAGTCTTGTCTAGGTGTTCTAAAACTTACTCTATAGACCAGGCTGGCCTCTCAGAGATCTACCTGCATCTACCACCCAGCCCATTTTACATTCTTAACAGGAAGTTTCCAAGTTTCCTAAATCATTAAAATCATCTGGTATTGTCATCATTAGTGATCATAGACTTTAGTTTTTCCAGATTTTTTTCATGAGACAAGGTTTCACTATGTGGCCCTAGATAGCCTGGAATTTGACCTGGGTTTTCTTGAACTCACACAGATATGCCTACCTCTGCCTCTTGAGTGTTAGTGTTTATATGTGAGTGCAGATGCCCACAGAGGCCCTAAATATCAAATATTCCAATACTGGAGTTATAGGTGGTCATGAGCCACCCAGCATGGGTACTGGGAACCAAATTTGTATCCTCTTGTTCTTAACTATGGAACCATCTCTCCGAACTTTAATCCTCTTATTCCTCACTAGTGCTTGGGATTAAACTCAGGTACTTGTGCCTACTAGGCAAGTGCTGTATACCATTTAGTTATACCCTAGCTGATAGTTGACTTTATAATATTTAGTATTGTGGCTCCTTATTCCCATTTTAATTTGCATATACCTAAGGCAAATAATAATAAGCTGCATTTCCTCCTGTAATAATATCTCTTGTATATATTTTATTGAAATGCCCATTCTTTTTTTTGTTTTTGTTTTTGTTTTTTGTTTTTGTTTTTTTGTTTTTTTCGAGACAGGGTTTCTCTGTGTAGTCCTGGCTGTCCTGGAACTCACTCTGTAGACCAGGCTGGCCTCGAACTCAGAAATCCGCCTGCCTCTGCCTCCCAAGTGCTGGGATTGAAAGGCGTGTGCCACCACCGCCCGGCCTTTTTTTTTTTTTTTTTTTTTAAGATGGATTTATTTTATGTATGAGTGCCATATCTGCATGTATACCTGCATAGTAGAAGAAGGCATCAGATCCCATTACAGATGATTGTAAGCCCACCATGTGGTTGCTGGGAATTGAACTCAGGACCTCTGGAAGAACAGTGCTCTTAACTGCTGAGCCATCTTTCCAACCCTGAATTGTTAATTATTGAATTGAGTTATAAGTGAATTATTGTTGGTTTTAACTTTTTTTGAGCATAAGCCCTTTATCAGATTTATGATCTAAGTTCTGTCTGTGTGCATGTGTCTGCATGTGTGCAATTATGTGTGTACACGTGCATGCAGTCATACCTGTGGAAGTCAGAAGACAGATTCAGGTATTTTTGAGTCAGGGTAATCTCTGCCTTGAATTTCTCTGTTGGTAGCTCTGGATGTGGTTCTGAGGATCCAAACTTGGGTCAGTAGGCTTGCGTGCCAAGTTCTTTACCCAACCAGCTGTCTCCCCAGATCACTCTCTTGATCTGTATGGAGTTAACTTGTATAGATGGTGTAAATCAAGTGTCCAGGTGTCTCTGTGTCCTTTGTAGAAAACTTTTCAGGGCTGTAAAGATGGATGGCTCAGTGGTTAAGAGTCAGGTTCCTCTTGGCAGCAGTTCTGGGTTTGGATTCCTGGAATCCACATGTTGTTTCATAACTACAGTTCCATAAGTAAGTGCTCTCTTCTAACCACACACACATGTGGTGCACATGCAGGTAAAACAGTTACACACATTTTAAAAAATGAACAAAAGAAAAAACTGCCATCTTGGAATGGTGAGCTACACTTGTGATTACAGCAGGGCAGAGAGACAGTCCAAAGTCAACGCTGCCTACATACAGGACCTATATCCCAGCCACTGTAGGCTACATAGTCTCCCTAAACTCTTATTATTAATTTGGTGTCTTTAATGAATGAAACATAATGGACTCTTTTTGAGACACGGTCTCACTCTGTAGCTCTTACTGTCCTGCACCTCAGGAAAACAGGCTGTTGTCAAACTCACCAAGATCTGCCTGCCTTTGCCTCGTTAGTGCTGGGATTAAAACCCCCCCGCCCCCAGACAGGGTTTCTCTGTGTAGCCCTGGAACACACTCTGTAGACCAGGCTGGCCACGAACTCAGAAATCCGCCTGCCTCTGTCTCCCAAGTGCGCCACCACTGCCCAGCAAGCCAGTTGATTCTTAACATGAGTTTTGTTTTATTTTTTTTTCTCTTCTCTGAATATTAATACTTGGTGCTTATTTTTTTGTCAGGAGCCAGGGTTAAAACCTTTAAATGTCTGCTCAGTACCAAAGGGAGTTATTATAAATTAGTATTCCTAACTAGTAAAATAAATTTATACTAACATTGGGAATTAGGTACTATAAGCCCTTAAACTTATTTCTTTCAAAATTGTTGTGGTTACACCTCTTTTAAAACCTTCTGTATAGATTATAGAATATATAGCTTTTAAAACTTAAGTGATTGTAAATTTAATTTGCTTTGAATCTAAACTTGAGTTTGGCCAGAAAGCCAAATTCAATAATTGCCTTGTTTTAGTTGGTCAGTTTTAGAATTGGCTTATTTGTATGAAGTGTGTGTGTGTGTGTGTGTGTGTGTGTGTGTGTGTGTGTGTGTGTGTCTGCCTGTCTGCCTGTCTGCCTGTCTGTCTGAGCAAGTACATAATGTGGTACACATATGGAGGTCAGTTGACAGCCTGCAGACGTTCCATCATGTGGGTCCAAGGAATGGAACTTAGGCCATCAGGCTTGTTAGCAGGTAACTTTACCACTCAACTATCTTGCTTGCTACCTTCTTAATGCTGAATCTTTCATTCTTGACCATGGAGTACCTTCCCATTTCCTTCTAGCTTAAACTCCCCCACCCCCATGCCTCTTACTGGGCTTGGTGGCCCACACTGCTAATCTCAGCATTCCAGGATGTAGAAGTAGTGCAGTCTCTTGAGTCTGAGGCCAGTCAGGGCCTAGAGAGAACCCTGTCTGAAAAGTGTTTATTAGATGTCACCGTGTTATATTGTTCTATCTGTAATATTTTGTAAATACTAGTAGATTGGAAACCAGTGGTATCTTATAATTTATTTTGTTTGTATCTTAAGGGTCTCCAACTGACATCCTCAGAGAGAACGTGGACTATCAGGATTATCAGAACAGCCAGAATTGGCCAGAAGATGCACACTTTCGTTTCCAGCCCCAGCAAGTGTTAGATACTAACCAGGCTGGTAAGTGCAGGCTGTATGTGACAACTAAATGTGACCTGTGAGATAATAGGTGACAAGGCTGTAACTTCCACCCAAACAAATGACTGCAGTAATTAATAAGGGTACTTACTGTATGCCAGAGAACTGACTCTCAAGGTTGTCTTCTAGTCCCAGGATTTCATTTTATTTTTTAAAGATAGACGGCATCTCACTGTGTAGCCCTGAGTGGCTGGGACTGAACTCTGGAGAACTCTGGAGTTAAAGCATTCAACACTGTACTGATCTCAGTGAGCATTTGAAATGCTGTGTTCTTCATAAATGTTCATATGAAAAAACAACAAACCTTTTTTTTTTTTTTTAAAAGCTTCTTCTACAGATAACATTATAGTTGAGTTGGTTTGTTTTGTTTTGTTTTAGGATCTCATTGTATAGCATATAAATCTTCATGCCCAGCATAATTTTATTGTTTAATTTTAATTTTTGTGTGCTGTGTGTGTCTGTGTCTCCAGCATGAAATTACAAGTATATACCACCATACTTTCTTGTGGGTTATGAGGAACCTAACTTAGGTGTTTATATGTCTATCACATAGTCCCCATTTTCTGTTTGTTTTAGTATCTTAAATATATATATGTCTGTTAGCATATTGAAATTTTAGTTTCCTCTGTACTTTTTAGAATCTTAAAGTGGAGTATGGTATTCTCTTTCATAAAGTTTTATATTTGCTTGCTTTCTTAAATAATCAAATTTTAAGGGATCTATGGATTACATTTTATTATACCAAGTGAATTAGTGAATATTGCTGCTTCATCATGTGTCGTCATTTATTTAACTTACTATTGGCAATACAAATGTAACAAATCAACATTCATAGGAAACGAGATAGTTATCTTCGTAGTTATGTTCATTGTGTATGTCTTTGCTTCTTCTGTCATTCTAGATACCTTTAACACGCACCATGATGATGGTCTGGCGGATCTGCTCTTTGTCTCCAGTGGACCCACAAATCCTCCTGCATTTATAGAGCAAAACAGTCCTTTAGAAGACAGTTATGGTATGGCTTCAACTATATTTATTATGTCAGATTTATCATTTTTTTAATGTATAGAGATCCATATAATAAATGGTAAAGAGAAAAATACAGTTTTTTAAGGTAAGTTCTACGTAAGAAATCTGCTTAGGCTGCCTTTTAGCTGTGTAACCAAGGATGGCCTTGAAATCCTAATTCTCTTTTCTTTCCCTTTCAGTTACTGGGGCTATCACATCTGAACTAATTTGAAATTATGAAACATGAATTTTATATGCATGTACACACACACATGTATATTATCCATATATGTAATTAATACAATATATAGTTAATATATACATATATACATGCACATATGGCAGGTGCTCATAAACCTATGAAATAGGTTTAAATATATTACATATTACCATGAAATAGAAAAACAGCAAGGGTTAGGATTTCTAAGGTCTCCTCCAGTAGCAAATTAGAGAATTTATATTTGAAGTTTTTATAAGACTTTGAATCTATAAAGCTTGGTCAGATTCTTTGCCCATATTTTAACTTTTATGGTCTCGGAGAAATTACTTCCTAAATTTCAGTTTTTTATTACTCATTTTTTATTGAGTTAGGATCTTATATATCCTACGTTGGCCTCATAGTAGTAAAGCATTCCTCTCTTACTCTTCCTGCCTCTACTTACTAAGTACAGAGATTATATATGGATGCCACAGGAGTCTGTTTGTGAATCACAACCAGGTTGCTCTTTTGCATACAGTGGAGCCAGCGTTAGTTGCTGCTCTAGAGATGTGGTGATGATAAAATTAGGTTAAGTAGATAGCATGGCAGCAGGTCCATTGTAAGCAACACTTATCAGTAGTGCCCTCATCTTGTCCTGTTGGCATTTATTTTGGAGTATTTTCTGACCACTCTCTTTTTCTCCTCCTCTCCTTTGAAGTGATACTCCATTTATTTTTAGAATCTTGCTATTTTGTCTAGATTGGGCTCACACTCGTGATTCTTCAAGCAGCCTCACTAGTAGTTTGGGTTGCAGGTGTGTGCTGCCAGCTTCTTTGTAGGACCTGCCTTGCATTCTTTTATATCTTCTTTGCTTTCCTCTAATTTACATCCCTTCACATGTAGATCACTTCATTAGTCTCCTAGTCAGCCGTTCTGTTGTCTTTTGTAGCTCATTTTTAGTATCCTGCTGTTACTGATTAACTTGAATCCTTAAATATGTCATCTTCATGATGAAGATCTTAAAAAGACATTCTTTATGCGGTTGTAAATTAACTTGATTTTCAAGTCATTTCCCCATGGTTTATATGGTCCTGTTTTCCCTGTAGTATATGCCAGATCTACTTGAATAAGATTGCTCTTATAGTTTAGCGGTTTTTGTCTTGTTGGTATCTATCTCTTTGCTTCCTTTGCTAAGAGGGCTCTTAAATCTTAACATTGACTGCTCTCCTTTTCTCTTCCTGATTTCTCTCTGAGATCTTCTGTAATAATCTAGTCCTCAAAGTTCTTTCATCCCCTAGAGCAATTAGTCCATACTATACATTTTGTTATTTGAAATGCACCTATTTTGCCTCTAAATTGCAGTAATCTTTCTGGATGTGGTGGTGTGTGCCTGTAGTATCATGTACTGAGTAGGGCTAATGACAGGAGGATCACCTGAGCTCTAAGGCTAACCTAGACAACATAACATGAGATTTTGTCTCCTTAAAAAAAGGCACTCGGGGCGTGGGGCCGTATATGGGAAGTGGGTAAGTGCACTGACTGTTATTCCAGAGGTCCTGAGTTCAATTCCCAGCAACTATATAGTGGCTCACAACCATCTGTAATGGGATCTGATGCCCTCTGGTGTGTCTGAAGACAGCTATAATATACTTATAAATAAAATAAAATAAATCTTTAAAAAAAAAAAGAAACTTAATAATTGGTAATGGTTTTGACCATCTGGTATTAAATCTCATATTGTGTCTGACATAGAAGAGCATAATCCTTTTATTTGTCAACTTGCTAATAATTTATTAGGCATTTTTATCAAGGCACATTCTAATCTTGTTTCATAGGTAAATGAATAGTGTGCTATCTGCTGAGTTCCATTGATGTTGGTAATGCTCTCTCTTCAGTATTCTAAAACTTCCAGTAGAATGTAACTGATAAACATTGCTTCCTGGTGCTACTGTGATATATTACTATTATATATTACTGGTAACAATTTATTTCAAACCTCAGCTGTAGAGGTGGCTCAGGTATTAAGAGTACTTGCTGGTTTTGCAAAAGCCAGAGTTGGATCTCCCACTGACATGGGGAGGCTCATAACCACAAATTACTATGGCTCCAAGGGCTCTAATATTTTCCTTCTGACATCTGCAGGTACCTGTATACAAATACACATACACATGCACACATGTGTGCTTATAAATTAGAAGATGTTAATATGCTGGGCCACACTTTGAATCATGGCATAAGGCAGAAGCAGGCAGATCACTGAGTTTTATGCTGACCGTCTCTATATAGAGAGTTCCAGAACAGCTAGGGCTTTATTGTGATACTATATATTAAAAATATACTAAATAACCAGCAATTAACCCTAAGCAGAAAATGGTAGCAGATCTTACTATAAAGCCTCTCATTTTGTTTGTTGGTTTTTGCTTTTTCTTTTTTTTTTTTTATTTTTACTTTATGTATGTGAGTACACTGTCACTATCTTCAGACACATCAGATCTCATTACAGATCGTTGTGAGCCACCATGTGGTTGCTGGGAATTGAACTAAGAACCTCTAGAAAGCAGACAGTGCTCTTAACCACTGAGCCATCTCTCCAGCTCTTGTTTTTTTGTTTTTCAAGATGTGGTTTCTCTGTGTAACAGCTCTGGCTCTCCTACAACTAGCTCTGTAGACCATGCTGGCCTCCAACTCACAGAAATCTGCATCTTTTTGCCTCCCAAGTACAGGGATTAAAGGTGTGGGCCACCACCACCTGGCAAATGTCTTTTTTCGTTGGTCTTTTGTATGTCTTCTTGACAACACATGTCACTGATGTGTTCTCAAATGTCTCTTTCTCGACCATTGATGACTTTATTTAAAAACTGTGTTTCAATATTAGGTATGGTTCCATGTGACTCATTTGCTTCCATGGCTGTTGTATCTCAGGAGGGGTCTGTGGGAGCCCCAAACTCTCCACACTCAGATTCCTGCATTTCCCCAGAGGTTACTATAGAAACCCAACAGCCAGCAACAGGTAAGTTATTGAAAACTATTTTATTAGTTATTGCTTATGGCACCATTAATTTTTGCAGCTTATAGCAGATACAGATTGAACTTACTGTGTGGACCAGGCTGGCTTCAAACTTGTCTGCTTTTGTCTCTTGAATGCTGTGATAAAAGACATGTACCACCACCGCCCGGCTTGATGCAGATTTTTAAACACAGGAATGTTTTGTCTCAAAAGTAACTGATGCTGGCTTATGGTATTCTTCCTGCTTAACCCTACCAAATGCCAGAATTCTAGCCTGACACAGCGTACCCTTTCATGACATCTATTAGAAGAATGACTGCTAGTTGCTAGTTTTCTTTCTAGCTTGATTATGTATCTGTGTTCTTTTATTTAAACGTGTTTTTTCTCTCCTGGCTGTATGTACTCCACCTCTTGTGTTCTTAGAGGACTTGATCTCAACCAAAAAGCCAGGGAGGAGTGACTTGTCTTTCTAGTATTGTTTCATTTTTTAAAATGTTGTTTGTCAAAAATAGACATTATAAATTAGCTCTGCAGTTGCTTAATTAGTGTAAATTTGTATTCATGCTGGGCAGTGGTAGTTCTCACCTTCACCAGCACTGGGGAAGCAGAAGCAGGTATATCTATGTGAGTTTGAGGCCAGTCTGGTTTATAGACGTAGTTTTTGGACAGCCAGAGCTACACAAAGAAACCCTGTTTCAAAAAAATCAACAAGAAAACAAAACAACAAAACACTGACATTCATTAAAAGCCAAATATTAGAAAGTGATTTTCATTTATTTAATTTTTTCATTACTTTTAAATTTTTCTGGTTTGACTATTTTGTTTATTTATATGTGTGTTGCCCACAGAGGCCAGAAAATGACATCAAATCCCCTGGAACTTAAGTTAGAGGTATTATGAACCACCATGTGGGTGCTAGGAATAGAACCAGAGTCTTAACTGCTGAGCTATCTCTCCAGCCCAGAATGTTTCTCTGGGTAATTGCTGCTGGAAATGCTGAGAGTGTTCCAGGGTGAAGTTAGGCACGGCTGCTGTGGCTCCACGGTTGCTCGTGGGTTTTAAAAGGCTTTAATGTCATGGCCAATGGTGGCTGGATCTGGATGCCCCTCCTCCAAAACCCAGGGCAGACCTGAGTTAAATAGGAAGGGAGAGAGGGGGGGAAGGGCTGGGGAAGAATGCTTAATTGGCTCCACCCTCTGACCTTCAGGTACCTCATTAGTATGTTAATCTGTCAGGGGGCCTGAGGCCTGTTCCTCATGACTGATGTCATAGACCTCTCTGTGGGAGGGGTTGTTGGTGGGCTGAAGCTAAATGAAAAGAACCAGAGCCTGGGAGCAGAGCTGAACTCCTGCTGTCTAATAAGGTTCCGGGGTTCCAAGCTCGTGCTCCACCAAGCACCCAGCTGCTTCTCACAGCTCACCGCCCCACTTTTTACTTTAAATATCTTTTTATCATTTTATTTCTGTATGTTAAGGTCAGAGGATGACTTCTGAGAGTCATTTCTCTTAACCATGTAGCTCCTAGGGATTCAACTCAGGCCACTAGGCTTAGCAGCAGAATGCCTTTCCTTGCTAAGCCATCATCCTGGGCCCTAGTAAGTTTGTGTTTTGTTTTGGTTTGGTTTGGTTTTTTTGGAGACAGTTTCTCTGTGTAGCCTTGGCTGTCTTGGAAATCAACACTGTAGACCCACCTGGCATGGAGCTCACAGAAATCTGCCTGCCTTTGCTCCTGAGTTCTAAGATTAAAGGCTTGTGCTGCCACACTCAACTTAGAAAGTAAATTGTAAATGCAGGGTTATGAGTGAATAATACTAGGTCCTAAGTTTTTTTTAATGATTTTTTTTTCCTTTACAAAAAAATTTTTTTGTGTGGGCTGATTTATGTTTTTGTTAGGGTATTGGGTCCCCTGGAACTGCAGTTACAGAGAGTTGTGAGCTGCAGTGTGGGTGCTGGGAATTGAGCCCAAATCATCTAGAAAAACAAAACTCTCTAAACATCTGAGCCATCGCTCAAGCCCTCCTAGGTCCTAAATTTTTTAAACTTACTTTCCTTAGAGCTTTCCAAGGCAGTAGAAGTGGAATCAGTGAAAGAGCAGCTGCCAACTAAACCATTGGAAATGTTGGCACAACAGACCAATGATATAGTGCCATCCAAAGAAACAGAGGAATCTTCATCCATAGACATAACACCAGGCCCAGGCACAGAAGTAACATTGGCTAAAGATATAGAGGATACCACCAATCCAGATGTAGTATTGGCAAATGTCACACAGCCATCCACTGAATCTGATATGTTCCTAGCCCAGGACATGGAATTACTCACAGAAACAAAGGCAGCCCATGTTGAAAATTTATTGCCTACAGAACCAGATGTATCTTCAACCAAGGATCTGGCACCACCTACAGAAGAAGAAATGGTTCCAGGCAAGGATATGACGTTCCTCAAAGAAACAGAGACAACACTTCCAATAAAAATGGACTTGACACCACCTGAGGATGTGGTACTTCCCAAAGAAACACAGCTGGCCCCAGCCAAGGTCATGGTTACACTCTCAGAAAGAGATGTGGCCCTGGCAAATGATGATGAGCCCTCTACAGAAGGACCTGTGGCTCAGGAGATGGTCTTGTCCTCAGAAACAGAGGGAGTCCTGGCAACGGAGGTGGTACTGCCCTCAGACCCCATAATGACCTTGACAAAGGATGTGACAATCCCATTAGAAGCAGAGGGACCCCTGGTGACGGACATGACTCCATCTTCAGAAACAGAAATGACCATAAACAAGGAGACAGCTCCACCCACAGAAACAAAATTGGGCATGGTCAAGGACATGACTCCACTCTCAGAATCAGAAGTGACTCTGGGCAAGGACGTGGTTACACTTCCAGAAACAAAGGTGACTGAGTTTAACAAAGAAGAGGTAGCCTCAATCAAGGACATGTCTCCGCCTGTAGATACAGAGGCTCCCCTGGCTAAGAATGCTGATCCCCACTCAGGAACAGAGTTGACTCTGGACAACAGCATGGTTCCAGCCTCGGATCTTGCACTACCCTTGGATACAAAAGTAGCAACAGTTCAAATTAAAGACAAAGAAACTGTACAAACCCAAGAAGAACTAAGTGAAGACTCCCAGTTAGAACCTGTGCAGCACAAGGGACAATCGGCAGTACCTCCTTTTACAGTTTCACCAGGTACAGACTCTGGTTTCTCTTAGCATTCTCTGTACTAGGGTATAGACTAAAGGACAGCTGTCATTTCTAATAAAATACAGCCTCATTGCTTTTCAGTTCCATTCATGCTTCTCCCTAGTCAGCATTCTGACCCTCTCCCTCTGATGGCTCGTCCCATTCTATGTACATCCTTGCTTCTCTTGCAGACATATGAACCAGTAAGACCCAAAACCCATCATTACCTCTTCTACATACCAACTGTGTCTATATGCACTGTCTTTTTTTTTTTTTTTAAATGGCTAAACTGTCTTCTAAGTAAAGCCAACCACTCCTCATTTTGCAACAGCAGTCCACAGGACCCACATGGTGAATGGAGAGAACCAACTGACATACTGTTCTGTGACTTGCACATGTTGTCTGTGGCACACGTGCTCCTCCACACAATATAAATAAAAACACATTCTCATTGTAATTTATGGTAGATGAAAAATGAGCTGAAATATTATTTCTCTGAAACTTACACGAATTTTACCCTCACCTTTAGAACCCGTCAAATCTACCGACCAAAAGTCTACCTTGCCAATAGATGAAGGTTCTCCATTAGAGAAATTAAAGCAGAAGGAAGCATCTGGCAGCCAGCCTTCTGAGCTGTGCTCAGGTAAGTCCTTGGAGTGTTAAAGTCAGGAGTGATGGGATGATGGTGGGACATGCAATTATTTAGTTGCTGCTTGTGTGGTGATCATTATTAACAGTACGGTTTATAAAGTCTTTTTTTTTTCCCTTCAGTATATTCCATTTCTTTAGGCAGAAAGTGGGTTTTTTTAATGTTTACTGTTCTGTTGAATTATTTCAAAGGGAAGATTTTAAATGTCTTAATTTTTTTATAAATATATCTGGAAAAAACTTTTGACTAGTGATGATGATCTTTGATCTTAACCCAGCTGAGACTGAGAAGTGTTTAAAGGAAAGGTTTATGTGAATGAATGGTGTGCATTACTTAAATGGATCACTAAACTTTCTTTATAGAGATGATAAGAAGGAAATTGCTGTTTAGAATTTTAGCCAAGTTCATGTATTGCAGGTTTCCCCTCCTCACAAGGTAAACACGTTTGCAGACCCAGTGACCGCAGGTCAGCCCGGTCTAAGCCTGCCAGGGTCCCTCCTGAGCTGCTGGAAGGTTCTCCTCCATGGAAGATTCTTGATCCCAGGCTGGGCCCCTGCCCGTTTTCTGAGTTGGGTTGGGTCTCTGGTTCATCATCTTCTGGTGAGCATGGGAACCAAAGAAAAGGTATTCATGCTGAATTTCTACCCCAGAGAGATGATGGCAGGGAAGCCAGGGATATAGAGAGCATGCCAATGATGATAAAGAAAAAGAAGAAGAAACCAAAGCAAAAAAGATACCCTCAGTCCCGAGCCGGGGGACCTTGGGATGACGATAATGCAGATGAGCGTGAAGGTCTTCCTGTTGCTCATGGACCCCTGAAGTCAGGTGTGGGCCCCAGCCAGTCTACTACTGTGCACACAGAATGTGGATCTGTATCCAGAGAAGTCTTGAAGCATGACCGTGCAGAGAGTCCTGGGGTTACTTCATGTCTAGAGCAGCCTCCAAAAACCGTGGTAAAAACTCAGCTTAAGCCGAGAGTAGAAGATGACCACAGAGATAAAAGCCCACTATCAGTGAATCAAGATAAGAACTTGCCACATCGAGAGGAAGAGAGATCCTCAGCTGTATCACACATGAAGCCTTTAGTAGATACAAGCAGGGCAGTGAGGTCATCTAGTTTGAAAGGAACCCCAGTTGACAGCGCTGCACACAAAGTGACAGCTCCGCCAGTGGGTTGTTCCCCTTTATTGGGCCAAGAGATTATTAATGGAGTTCTAAAACCTACAACAGAGGATGTGCTGTCAAGTTCGACCCTCCCTTCAGCAGCAGACCATCCACTAGAAGATGGTCTGAAGGAAGAGAGTGGTGGAAGTGGAGCAACTGCAGTGCAGGTGTCTCCTGATGCAGTCGGGGGCAGTAAAGAACTGAGACCAGACACCTTCCCTGAGCAAAGGCGAGGAACCAGCCTGCTTCCTTCTAAGGAACTGAAAGACCAAGAATTAATTCAAGCTCCTGGGCCAGAGTGTGAGCTGTTTAAGAAAATGATAGGTGATGGCAAAAGTAGGAAGGGAAGGAGTCCTGGGAAAGTCAGAGCAGGCTCAGGGAAGTCAGGAGCCAAAGCCAAGGTGCCATTCCTTCTGAACAGCGACAAAGAGGGGCAATCTGTACCTTTGCCAAGTGAGCTAGTCCCTGAGACTTGTGTAGTGAGTATTAAGGATCCTGGAAGAGGACTATGCTTGGAGTCTTCAGAGCAACCAGGGGCTATTCCTGACCTCACTGAGGCAATCCTAAGCGTGGCTGAAGAGGTGACTGGTGCTGTAGGAGCTACCATGCAGCCATTAAGTCCTTTGGAAAGTGGGTCAAGTTTGACTCAGACTTTGGATGCTAAGACAGAAAGAAGAGCTGAGGTTAAAAATATGGGCATCAGTAACCAGAGCAAGGAAGGGAAGTGTCCTTGGATAGATCATGAGTCAACTCCCTGGGTTTCTGAAAAGTCTAAAAAGAGAGGCAATGAAAGCAGGAACAAAAAGTTTAAAAATAATTACCCTGTACAGCCTGGCAGATTAGAGGGCAAGGAGGAAATTGTCAGCCTACCTTGTGTAGAGAAGCACAGTGATGGTGGTAATGTTGCCCATAAAAACAGTGAGCTGGGGCAGGTTTCCTCTAAAATACATGCTCCTTTGTTCTCACACGCATCATGCAGAGCCACAGAGGAACTTGCTTACGTGGAGAATAAGAAAGTGGAGTCTAATTTTGTTCAACTTAGGGATCTTGTGGGGAATAAAACAAACTCAGTCCAAAGTTCTGCTATTACCACTGATCCAGCTACCAAGGTGACAGATATCAGCTCCCAAGACCCAGTCTTGGGGACAGGATTTGTTTCCTTAGTAGGGACTGAGGAAAACAAGACATATGCAGCCAGGGGACAGGCTACAGTGCCTGGAAAACCTAACAAGAGGAGTAATGATGGGAAATGCAAAAGGGTTAAGAACAGTTGTCCTGAGAAGTCCACTTTGGAGAGTAAGACAGATACAACAAACTCCAAAAAAGCCACAGGAGAGTGCAGAATTGAAGGAATGGGATATGTGGATGAAAATAGAAATATTACATTTACCTCTGAGACAGGACCGTTGGGGCCGATGAGTAAATCAGCTCCTCTTAAGGCTATGGGATCAACAGGCTGTGAAATGCTGTCCTTACCTACTCCTCAAGCAGGAAAGGAAGATAATTCCTTCCCAGACAATTCCAGAAAAAGTGAGCAAGATAATAATTTCAAATTATTCGCACAAGATATGTGTAGCAAAGATGGAGTCCCAGGTCAAGAAAAGCCCAAGGCTCCCTCTGCTGCTGTGCCCTCCACTAGTACAGAAGGAGTTGCTGGAACTTCTACAGATGCTCCAGAGATGCTTAGCAGTTTTGGAGATCACTCTCTTAAGAATAAAGGGGGGCTTGCAGATTACAGGGAAAATGGAATAGAGATAATGGTTAAAAGCCATGTGATAGGGGAACCTGAGTCAGAGCACCCTGGGTCCTCTGAGCATTCAGCACAGCATGCCACAGAACCAGCTAAAGGGCACTTCCTTCCTGGTATGCTCACAGAAAGCCAGAACCTTCTAGAAGAGGTCAGAGTCCTAGACACACATGTAGATAGTGGTGATTTGCCAGTGTCTCTGGTGAATGAAGAGATGACAACCGAGAAAGACTCTTCCCCAGTTGTAAACCCTGACCCTCTTACACAGAAAGCACAGAAATTCAGTTTGTCTGATGACCAAAATGAGAAAGAAAGAGATTCCAAGGACCCAGAGAGTTTGGATAAGAAGGTAGATATCACTCTTTTGCCTCCAGAAAATGAAAAGGATAAATTAGAAGAAACTAGTCTGCTATGTGAAGTCACAAAATTGGAATGCATTTCCATGTTAACAACAGAACTTCAGTCTGATTTTTCGTGTGATAGTGTTGAGGGGGGAAATAAAGTAGTGGTGACTGCTTACAAGGATCCTCAAGTCAGATCCCCAGAGTTCAGAGGTAACAGGGTTGAAGCTCCTCAGAAGATGACAGGACTGTCAGAACTGAAGGTGTTGGGCGAAAGGAAGAAGGAAGATAAAGGCAGAATGGCAGAGCCAGTGAAAGGCTACATGAGACCCACCAAGTCTCGAGGACTTACTCCACATCTGTCAAAGTCTGCAAGTCAAGAGAGAGAGAGACCCAAGCTGCCCAAGTCCAGTGGTATGACCCTGCCATGGGGAGTGTGTTTTCATGTGGCTTTAGAGTCAGCATTCAGAAAGCTTGTGCCTTGGTTCCATTTAGACTCTAATCATCCTTGTTGATCCTGTTGGCATGAAAACCTTCGAGTGCTATATGTGTTTATATGTGTTTTTTCAGCCCTGGCATGCATGCCCTGTGTTCAGCTTGAGGAGACTGACAACTTGGTTGCATGGCTTTTTAATGCAGCACTGAATCTTGAGTTTTATTGGAAGTTGTGGGTGTGAGAGGAAAACATTGCAGTCCTCTTATTCTTATATGTGTAAAGTTTAGGAAAAGTATCAGTCATTAGTTGGTGTAAATATAAAATTTTTATATTTATAGCAGCAGAAAAAATATAGTCTGGCTAAGTATATGAAACTTGGCTTTATTTTTGTATTTGTTTATTTATAGTTTATTAATAGCTTGAGCTAGTGGGAGCAAATATCCAAATTGCTTTTAGATCAAATGAAAGTGGTATGCCTTCATCTTATTATCCCCTGACTAGCATTGATAGGTACAGACTTGATGTTTCTAGTGGTTGAGAAGTAATCTCTCAAGGTACCAGGTAGGCTAGACTGGTTTGATCAGTTTTGCTGCTTACAGCCATTATCAGTAGTTGTAGAGTTTGTGGCATAGCCTGTGTTCATTAAACAATTCATGAACTTTGCTTATGATAGTAAAATTCCTCTTGATTTTGCCCTTTGGGACTTTAATAGGTCACATAGTTGAAACTGAGTGTAAGATGAATTTCTCTCAAGATTTAGAGATTAATCATGTGTATACCCCACACCCCCACAGTACATATCTAGTCATACCTTCCCTAAAACAAACACTCAAGATATTTCCTTGCATTTGAAGATTTTTGTAGCCAACAAATGGTTCTTTCTTAACAAGGTTGCATGATCCAGCTACTAATTTGAGAAATTTAAACACGACAAAAACACTGATTGTTTTTGGCCAAGCAGCCCATCAGACGTGGCTTTGTTGTGGGGTTGTGTTCTGCATGGCGTGGACTTGTCCTTGTGAGGAAAGCTGGTGGGTGCTGGAGTGAGCACTTGGATTGGAATACTTGTGGTGTGAAGGATGCATATGCTGTTTTCATTTTCTGCTTTTTTTCTTCTCAGCTCCTCTATTAACTGTGGAGAATTAAATACAATAGCATGTAGAAAGTATTCCAGAATTCTACCATATTCTTTAGTTTTACCAGTGATTAAAAGGTAACAGGTAAATTTTGTAAGACCTTCATCAGGATTAGTTCTAACAATTGCTACCTCTAGGTCAGCAGATACTTTTGGTTAAAAGGATTTTTACTGAGGTGGGCTTCTAGTTCACACCTATAAGTCCAGCATTTGAGAGATGAAGGTAGGAGGATCAGGAGTTCAAGGCCAATCTGGAATACATGAGACTCCTCCCACCCCACCCTCCAAAAAAATAGTCGTGAAAAATGGTAATTTTTTTTTTTTTTTAGTTTTATTATATATTGCATTATGAGTGTGGTCATTACTCTCCAAAAGTTATTACTTTTTAATACAATTAACACATTGGTAAGGTATAAAGGAATAGGCATGGTGTCTTTTTCTTCCATTAAACAATTTAAATTTTTCTCTTTTTTAGATAAAACTGACTCTTAATAGTATTATATATGTCCTTCCAAAGAAGTTATGCTTAAGAATATGATGTGTATTTCCTATACTGTATGAGACATGGCATGCTTACAGACACAAGTCTTAAAAACAATATGTAGTCATATTCATGTTTTAGGCAGGTATTACTACAGTAATCCTTGGATGGGGTAGTGGATGTCAGGCAGGGAAACAGACTGTGAGGGGTGAGAGTAAACACTTGGTTCAGTTTGACTTAGACTGGATCAAACTTTGCCAGGCAATTTTTTGTGAGCATATTTAAACTCAGTACAGTTGGAAAAAACAAATTTTTCTGGTGTATTATAATCCCTGGTATACAAGGTAGCATAGTTACATAAAAACTCAACTCAAGGTGTATGTCTTTTCCTGCATAAACATAGATTTTAGAGATAGGCTGCCTGTATTTTGGCTTAAGAGCATAAGGATGGATTTGTCCTCTTTCAGTCATACCAATAACATGAAGGTCATCTGGTCTATTAGACTTTTGTGATCTTGACTGTGGGAGCTTGGGGGAGCCTCTGGCTACACAAATACTGTAAGGGTCATGGTTGTGGGGCCTGAACTTGATGGTCATTGCTGCTGGCAGTGGATTATAGGAGAGAATGGACTTTTCTTGCAGGTTGTCCTGTCCTCCATATAAATGCTATAGCATACACATGCACACAAACCCAGTAAAGTTGATGCTTACCATATATTAAGGAATGATATTATCTGGCTACCCATAGATAGAAGACAAATGTGTCTGTCTCTGTCTCATCCCTCCCCCAACATATATACAAAGATACTCTCTTTTACAGGAGGCTCTCAAGATTATACATGGGTATGGAAGAGCTAAATTCTGAGTCTGTCCTTTAAAGATTTATTTATTTTACGTATGAGTACATTGTAGCTGTCCTCAGACACATGAGAAGGGGGCATCAGGTCCCATTACAGATGGTTATGAGTCACCGTGTGGTTCCTGGGAATTGAACTCAGGACCTCTGAAAGAGTAGCCAGCTCCTGACCCCTGAGCCATCTCTCCAGTGCCCAAGTCTTTTTAAATCAGAAGTGTTATTCGGTTCTTTGTTGTAATATTTCTTCATAAAAAGATGACAATTAGTGTATATTTTTTGTTGGTTTTGCTTGCTTGTTTTGAATCACTGCATATATCCCTGGCTTACCTGAAACTCACAGAGATCTGACTGCCTCCCTTGCATTCTGGCATTAAAGGAGTGTGCAACCATGCCCAGCATATTTTTAGTTTAGTTTAGGACTAAATTCTTAGCTTTTGATTCTGTCTGGTATTTTCTACACTAAGTTTATGTTTGATTTATTGCTGTATTCTTCTTAGTATCTAGTATATAGTTTTTTACATATTTTTTAAAGTAGGAATGAATTACCTTCAGTTAACCTTAGTAAAATATTTTTTCAGTATCCTGTTTTCTCTCTCTCTTGACATTTTTGTGCCACTTTCAAGTTGGGGAATACTTAGCAGGTTTCTTTACATATGATGCATATTGTTCTAAGCAGGAAGGATGAGGAAAACATTTATGAAAGTACATGAAGGCTGATCTCAACATGTCCCCAAAAAAAAAAAAAAAAAAAAAAAAAAGTCTTCCTAAGGTACCTTCCTTTTTTCGTAAATGGAAGCCCAGGTTTGAAAGGGTATCTCATGTGGGTTATAGATAGACTTCTTTTTAGCTGTGTCCCTGGAAATCAGGTAGAGCTGAGTGACAACACCCACAGGGACGTGGAACAGGTGGGGACTCTGTAGACAGGCCCTCCTTTTGCCATAATGAAGCTTGTTCTCCTTCCTACCCGGCTTCATTTCTTTCATTTCAGTTTGCTGAAGCTCATCAGCTGTTTGCCAGCAGCTGGGAATGTCAGTTTATGGTAAAATGTCTTGGTGTGAAACTTGAAGAAATTTATAAACCCAGTAGTCTTAACAGTTTCAAAGCCCTTGTACATAAATAAAATATGCTTAGCATTTAAAAAGAAAAGCATTTGTAATCGCAAGAGAGGAGTTGCCACTATCTCCAAGCCTGAGAAGCACCCATGTCAGTCTTCAGAGGCTGCCTGCCTGCCTGCCTGCCCTTAGTGGGATTTACAACTACCAGTTATTAAAATTTGTTTTGCTCTGCACTCTTTTTAATTCTCAGTTAAACCTCAAATAATCCTACTTGGCTGATACTACCATCACCTTATTTGAAAGAGGCCATCTAAATATGTTTGCAAATATGTTACCTTGCATTGACTAGATTATTATCTTGGGTGACTGAATTTTAGGTGTGGTTAATCACGTAGCCTCACATGTAAGTATTCCAACACTGAAATAAAGTTTCATATTTATATGTCTCCTTTCAAAGGACCCTAGTGTTTTTTTCCCCAGCCATGTTGAAGCTAGGAGCCTGGACTTCACATAATCTACACAGGCACTCCATCGTGGAGCTACCCTGCTTAAGGAGGTTCTTCAGATTTCTCTCACCAGAGCCTTTATTCTCTGGCTGACAGAGCATTAGGTGATTCAAGAAATATGGTAAAGATAAATTTCTGAATTTCATGGTTGTAAGTGTGAAAGTAAATGGGGCTTTCCTGTTTTTCCCTGTGACATGTCCATGGGAGGCAGATCATCTCATCTGTGAGCAAATTCTGTGAACTGTTTAGCAGTGGTGTCGTTTGCATACAAATTAACACTGCCTGCAAGTAGTGGACATAGTATGCACCATGTGCTATGGAGATGAAGCAAAAGGGACTGAGTCTCCATAGAAGAGTTCTGGGTCTGAATGGGCCAGGAAGTGTTGCTGTTATGGCGTAGTAGCAGACAGTTGCATGGTGTACTCGAGGAGGTGCCAGATGTTATGATGTCATTGGCAGATAAATGATTGAGGAAGCAGTGAAATCTCTGATGCCTTTTGAGTTTAGATTGGGGAAAAGATAAACTGCTAAAGACTCAAGGGAGTCTTGTGTGCCTCTGTGGACAAGGGATCTGGAAATGATTGGTGGACAGGGTTTTGTTTCTGTTAAGTTTTAGTTGGATCACTTCCTTTTCCTTTGGTTAGAATCCAAGGAAAAGTCAGAACTTTGCTTAAAAAAAAAAGAACATTATGCTTGTTGGTAGAATTTTCATGTCCTTCATTTTAATGCTTTGAGTTTACATGAATCAGACTACCAACTTCAGTCTTTTCATTCTGTCTGTTCACTTCCAACTTTTGAATGTTAATCAGGGAGAGTCATGATGTTCTTGAGTTGAACGTGTACTAAGATATGTTCTTAAAATTCAGTAAAATATGTTTTTGATTTGGTTTTAAATGTAGATTTGTGTAACTATTAATATATCTAAATAAGAAAACAGATTATGACTTCAATTTATATTAGTAAGGGGTAGCATCAGTCATGGTAATTAGAATTACTGACTTTCTTTGTAATGATAATTTATTAGGATGGTTTCCTGGAGACGGTAACAGAACAGTTGGTCAATCTGGAATATAGTGTTGCCTTGGTAACTAATGAGAATGCAAAGAAACCAACCATGTATCGTAAAAATCACAAGGCTCTGAACAGGTTAAAAACCAACCCTAGGCACAGAAAACAAGACACATCTGCCAGTACATCTGACTATACCAACCCCCTTGGAACCTTGCATGACATTAGAAACTACTTTGTGACCAGACACGGGAATCCATGCACTCTTATCAGACTTAGCCTGAATAAAATAGAGCCTCAAACCCTATGACCAAATGACATTCCACATTGCTTGTTCTTGAACTGGGACTGGGGCTCAGTAGTACAGCCCTGGGTTTGAGGCCCCAGGTTCAAATCCCAGTGTTGAGAAAAGAATAAAAAAGCTCTTGGAAGTTATTGAAGGCTGCTAAAGTGATAGGGAATCAGATTAAATGATACAGAAATGTTGCTGAAGGAAACCTATCCTTCCACTAACATTATTTGTTGTTGTTGTTTTGAGACAGGGTCTCACGACAAAGTACTGGCTGTCCTGGAACTCACTATGTAGACCCAGTCTGGCCTTGACTCAAAGAGATCTGCCTGTTTCTGCCTCTGTAGTACTTTTATAAGAGACTATTTTATTGTTCACCTACCTCTATGCTGGTCACCCTTGGCAGGTATGAATAGGGCCCACGCTTCCCCTTCCCCTTCCCCTTCCCCTTCCCCTTCCCCTTCCCCTTCCCCTTCCTTTCTTTCTTCCTTTCTTCCTTCCTTCCTTCCTTCCTTCCTTCCTTCCTTCCTTCCTTCCTTCCTTCCTGAGCTATTGGGAAAGGCATATAAGTAAAAGATTACTATGGAAAGAGTTCTGTGAAACTCTGATGAATTAGTATGTTTGAGGTCATTCTATGCATATGAGTCCCTGTCTCAAATAAATATTAAACAATTTTTCTTTGCTAATTAAAGAAACATTAAAATGGAGAACCAGCACTGATCATGTTGGTGAATATGGATAACCCCAGCACTCAGTAGGAAGATACTGAGTTACAAGCCAATATAGGCTGCTCAGTAATACCCTGTTTCAAAAGTAAATAAATTGGTCGGGTATGGTGGCACAAACTTTTAATCCTAACATTAGGGAGGCAGAGGTAGGCCAATGATTTCTAGGCCAGCCTGGTCTATATAGTTAGTTGCATATCACACAAGGCTATGTAGAAGACCTTGTCTAAAGGGGTAGTGTGGGGGATGGGCAGTGGAATAAAGTTGATCTGAAAAGGAAGAACTAGGGAAACAGCTCACTCAGTGTTTGCCTTGTATGCCTGACGGACTGAATTTGATCCCCAGAACCCATGGATTGTACTTGTAATCTCAATGCTAAGGAGATAGAAGCAGAGAGATCCTTGGAGCTTGATCACTGTTCACCCTAACATAACTGGTGACTTTCCAAGCCAGTGAGAGCCCATCTCAAAAGTGGTAGATGGAGTTAGAGAGAAGGCTCAGCAGTTTAGAACACTAGCTGTTCTTCGAGAGGTCCTGAGTTAAATTCCCAGCGACCACATGGTGGTTTATGAACATCTATAATGGGATCTGATGTCCTCTTCTGGCATGTAGGTATATATGCAACAGAGCAATCATACATAAAATTAAAAGAAAGAAAGAAAGAAAGAAAGAAAGAAAGAAAGAAAGAAAGAAAGAAAGAAAGAAAGGAAGAAAGGAAGAAAGGAAGAAAGGAAGAAAGAAAGAAAAGGAAAAGAGGTAAATGGTATGATACTCCTGAGAGTGGCACTCAGGACTGTCTTCTGTCCTCCAGACATACCCATATGCATTTGTGCACACACTTTTTTTTTCCCTTTTTTAAAAGAAAACTTGGGCTGGGGAGTTGACTAAGTCGAAGAATGTTTGCCTACCACATACTAGGTTTGACAGCAGTGCCAGAGTTGGGACTTTTTTCAAAGAGTGTATAATCCAGTAAATAAGGCGAACTCTTATTCACTGGTATAAAAAGGTGGGTCAGAAATGAGACCTCAGCTTTCCCATTATATTCTCACTTTAAGATCTCGGGAAGGACACTTCATTATTATTGTTGTTGTGGTGGTGGTTGTAGTTGTTGTGGTTGGTATATTATTTTGGACCCATCTGTAAAATGAGCACCCAGCTCATGATGGAACCAGCAGGAAGCAGAAATTTGACTTACAGTGGGACTTAAGTGTGGGATACATGTCCAAAGCCTTGTGTGCACTGTTATCTTTTTAAGAGAGGGCTTCATTATGTAGCCCAAGCTGGCCTCACACTCCCACCGATCCACGTGCACCTGCCCCTTCAGGGCTAGGATCACAAGTCTGTAAAATGAGCCTTTCATTAAGCTCCCAGCACAGAAACCAACCAGAAGAACTGATGGGTTTTTGGAAATCCTACCTAATTCAGGTTTTGAATTTTATAAGGAAACAGAGACAGTTGGGTGGACAAGATGGGTCAATTGTGGAAAAAAGCCTCATAACCTTGAGTTTGATCCCTGAAACCCACGTGGCTGAATGGAACCAACTCCTGAAAGTTAGTCTTTGACTTGTGAATGAGCTGTGTGAGTGCACATACTTTAAATAGTGAGGAGAAAGCTCTCTGCAGGATGGGAGTGGGCCAGTGAGTGGAGAAGAGAGGCAGATACTTACAGACAAGTGAGTGTGGATTCTATTCATTGTGAGAATGGGATGAGCTTCTGTGACAGCTTCACTCTTCATTTAACATTAAGTTTGTTTTAAGAGAAAATTTGAGCAATTTTCTGGAATCATTATTCTTCAACGGTCACAGCAGAGGATTGGCAAGTGAGCCTTGCTTATTTTAAAACAGTTTTTTTGAGTGGGTGAATTTAGCAGGCTAGGCACAGAATGAGATAAATGAATGTGTGGGTATACATATATCTATATCAGTGAAAGCTGACATAATTACTGTCCTCCGTGCCTGAATTGGCACCATACTGTATTTTAAATTATAGGGCTGAACAAAGTGCTAGCTAGCAGAAAATTATATGTACAGATTAGCACACAGTGGCTGGTGTTCTTTCTCTTTTTTTGTTCATTCTTTCCTTTTTACACCTGATAAATACATTTAGCACCCAACTGCTTGAGGAGAAAGGGGGATTGGGAGAAATAGAGAGCTTACCATGAATCCCGGGAACTTGCTGTGATGTCACTATTCATCCGTGTGAACGTGGGTGGTGCAAGAGCTCCAAGAGTGAGTGGGGGAGCAGTGACAGAGGATGTCGCTTCCAGAGAAGCAGCCAGCCGCGCTCACTGCCGCTCTCACTGCTGCGTACGACCAGCACTCTAAAGACAAGCCTCCAGAGTGCAGAATGGACTCCCCGAAAGAAATCAGTCAGGATGGATTTGAATGGCAGAGGACAGAGGGGAAGCTGAATGAAATCGGGCTGAATGTCAGCATGGATGGGCAGCTGAAAGACAGGCTTGTGAAGAATTCCAGCTTCCTGGAACAGAATAAGCTCGGGTTTTTTGAGGGGAAGTTAGACAAAGAACTTAACATCGAAGAGCCTAACAAGGCGTATCAAGCAACCTCCGGTCACCTTGAGAGCAGGTATGTGATTTCAGGAACCTGCCAGCCGTTGGAGGGGAACTTAGTACACCAAAGGGCAGCTGAGTTCCACCTGGTACTCACAGAGGGGCAAGACAAAGCCACTACAGTTCAGGGGAAGGTGGCAGGGAAGAGTGGACTAGAGATCAAGAGCCAGCCAGATCTAAATTTTCCCGGGGCTGCTAACACTCTCCCTCAACATGGTGAGGAACAAGAAACCAGTGCTTGGAACCCCAACTTTTACTCAGTGACTCAGAACCCACAAGTCTCAATGGCTGCAACTCCAGGAAAAGAGAAGAATGACCTTTCCAGCTGCTCAGTGATTGGGGTGACAAATGATAACTCTGGGCAGCTTAATAAGTCTCCATTACTGGTGGCTGTCACCCACCCAGACCCAACTAGTGAGTATTTGCCCACCACCAGTCTACCAATCACTATGGTGGAATTCACTCAGGAAAATTTGAATGCAGACTTTCACAGCCCAGGCCAGGATAAGGAGTTGGAGAAATGTTCTACTGAGGAGGGGCCTATGCTTGACCAAGTTCCCCAGCAGAAAAAGGCAATCCGAAGAGCCCTATCTGAGTGTTGCCACCTCTCAGTGCCCCCAGCTGTGAATCTTGCAGATAAGTATCCTGAGCTGCCTGCCCGAGAGGAGCTTCCTTCTGGCCTGCTGCCTCCCACCAGTAGCCCAATGCCAAGCCCTATGCCCAGGAAGCTGGGGGTGCCTACCATGAGGCGCTCCATGACAGTGGCTGAGGACCAGTCAGCTAGCTGCAGATTGAGTGCTGGGGAACTGCCCAGCCTGTCTGCTTCTGAGGTACCTACTCCTTTAACCTTCGAGGAACCAGTGGCCAAGGAGAGAGAAAAATTGATCTACTTCAGCAATGACAGCAACAGCTCTGGGAAGAAGGAACTGGGCATTGCTGGACTGTATCTCCACAGTAAGCTGGAACAGATTCCTGAAGGAAACAGCAAGGAAAAGGGGCAGGAAGATACTGGTGAGACAAGAGTTGATTCATGTCCCTCCATCTGCCAGGGAGGCGAGAAACAGCTGATGGCACTGGCAGGGAAGAAAGAAATTGAGGTCACTGCAACACAGAGCACTCCATCGTTGCTGTGCGATGAGACCCCACGTGATGGTATGTTTCTAAATTTTGCCTCCACTGGGAACTGGCAGACAGTGAGGAAGAAGCCAAAGTGATAGATTACCGACAGGAGCATCAGCAGCTTGTTACTCCTGGAGTCTGGGACTGCCTGGGGGAAGGCTTAATTCCCTTGTTGAAAGCTTTCTGGGAGTGAGGCAGGAGAACAGAGCGAATCTGGCTGGGTCAAGCTTAATGCTTCACTGTGGATGCCAGGCTGGGTTGTCGATGGGTGGGGGCAGAAGTGGTGGGCATTAAAAACTAGAGCTGCTTACCCTCATGCCACCCTCCCTATCCCATCCCCCGTCCTTCCACCCCTCTGATCCCATTGGTTTGGACCAAATGATTCTTGAGCTCTGACCATCCCACTGCTGCTGATTGATTCACTGGCCTGTAAAATGAATCACTTTGTTGAGAGTCACAGTAGGCTTATCAGTACTAACCACTGCTAAGTTGCAGTTTGGATGGAAGCTGTTTTCCCTTCTGTTTTTGAGAAGGATTTACTTTTGTTGAACTTAAAAGAAAGCCTTTTATACCTGGCTGTTTAATATTCTCCCCGTGTCCTTCGTGTTTGATTCTGTCATGCTTCTAGTTTTCTCTTCCTGTATGTGTTTTGAGGATTTGTGGGGAGGAGGAGAAAGGAAATTAGGGAGAAGAGAGACTTTGGACCCGTGAATGGCGAGCTCTGCGTGTTTCCCTGTGGCTGCCTTCTGTGCCCTCTTCATCGCCTTTTCTTTCCTTCCCCATCTCCACCCCTGCTGCTGCCATTGTTAGTGAACTAAAAAAGCTGTTTTTTCTCTGGGTCCACAAAGGACCGTAAATCACAATGGAGTTTATAAACAGAGATTAAAAGCACAAATTTTATTATTATATGTGAGTTTTTTGTTTGGTTTTGTTTTTTTAAGTAGTCACCTTTTCTAGGACCCATTCTCAGTATTCTCTTGAGTACATTTTAATGAAATGTTATTTTAAATTTATAATTGAGGTAGGCATGTACTACGTTTTGTGTGCAGAATCCAGCCTTTCCTTCCGTCTTTACATGAGTTCTGGGATTGAACTCTTGGTTTGTCAGGCTTGTGTGGCAAGCAGTTTTACCTCAGCAGCCATCTCATTGATGGGGATGGGATAGGGAGGGTGGCATGAGGGTAAGCCGCTCTAGTTGTTAATGCCATCACTTCTGCCCCCACCCATCGACAACCCAGACAACGCAGCATCCACAGTGAGGCATTAATGGGGCACTAGCAGATTTTTTGTTTTTATTTTAAATGGACTAGGCAAAAAAGCTTATGTTTCCTCTGTAGTCTCTTATGATGCAAGATTGTAAGAGTGCCCTGAACCTCTGCAAACCTCTAGAAGTAGTAGGATTTAGAAAGTCCTCATGGATAGAATCCTCTGATCTTTCTGTCCACCCCCAGAACCCCATGATGATCATGGAGAATTTGTACCATACACCATCTGGGTGGTAGTGAGCAAAGACTTGATTTTGTCTTCCTTTTAAAGATTTGTTTAGTTTTTATTTAAATGAGTACACTGCAGCTGTCTTCAGACACACACTAGAAGAGTACATTGGATCCCATTACAGGTGGTTGTGAGCCACCATGTGGTTGCTGGAAATTGAACTCAGGACCTCTAGAAGAGCTGTCAGTGAGCCATCTCTCCAGCCCATTTTTCTTCTTTTTAATTGTTCTTTCCTCCCTCCCTCATTTCTAGGGGGCTTTGGGCCATGGAGGGTTTGAGGATGATACTAAGAATTAAGTCCCAGCTCATATATACTGGATATGGCTTGGCAAATTGCCAAAACTCTCATTGACTTCAATATGTGACACAGGACTGTAGTCCTTCCCAGCCTGGCTGGTTAATGATGTGTGAGGATTTTGTTAGTTTCAGAACAGGTTCATTTTAAAAGAGGTTTATGCTGGTAGGAAAAACACTAAATTGACTGACAAATCTACTAACTCATTCACCTGTAAATTTGAATCCCAACCTATGATTCCCAACACTAAGCTATATAAAGAGAGATTAACACGCCTACCATTTGCCATCACTGACTGGGTACTAGAAAGTGTTGATATCCTTAAACAACTTAACCACCTTGTCAAGGGATTGATGGGGGATGGCTGAGAGGTGTGTGAGTCATGAAACATTATTCTGGGGAAGATATTTAAGCCTGAGTTTTAAAAACAGAATTGCAGACAGTGTAGAGGTAAAAACGTCCAGATAAAGAACTCATGTTAACAAAGGCTTGAAGCCAGTGCTGGGTATGGAGGTGCATGCTTCTAATCCTAGCCCTTGAGAGGCTGAGACAGGAGGATTTCTCTTGAGTTCACTATCAACCTGGGCTACAAAGTGAGATCCTGGCAAAGAAAGAAGCAGTTGAGCTAGGCAGAGGTTACACATGCCTTTGATCCCTGCACTTGAAGCAGAGACAAGTTTGAGGCCAGCCTGGTCTACAGAGCAAGTTCCAGAACAGTCAAGGATACACAGAGAAACCTTATCTTGAAAAACCTGAAGGATTTAAAAAAGAAGAAGGAAAGAAGGAGGGGGATGAGGAGGAAGGAGAGATGGTGGGAAGGAGAAACCAGTTTAAAACCCAGATGTCTTTATTCATTTTAAGGAGAATTTATATACAGGATAAAGAAGAATCATGGAATCCAACTCACAAACGGGTACATCTAGGCTATAGCTACTGTGTGTCTTTGGGGATTCTCTGCTGTACACATGCTTCTTCCCCTCATCCCCATCTTGGAATTGTTTGGTTGTCTTCTGGGGAAAAATATAGGTGAATTGCTTAGAAATGGACATCCAGCCTTACTAAGTTACAGACGCTGTACTGAGGAGTTTCTTGACTGCTAACTACTATGTTTCCTGGCAGTGACAGCAAAAGACACAGCCCAAGGTCCAAGTGGGGAAGACTCCCCTCTTCCTCGTGTAGGTAGCACGAACTGGAAGAGTTTCCAGCCTGATGCTGAAGACTGAGACAGGAGGATGGCAAATTTGAGGCTAGCCTGGTTTACAGAGTAAGTTTAAGTCTAGCTTGGAAAGCTTAGCGATAAACAAACAGGAAAAAGTACAAAGTGTAGGCTTCATCTAATAACCAGAACATGCACTAGAAAAGCCCCCAGTGTACTAATGTGAGGGAATACAAATGTTATGTAAATTAATCCAGAAAGGACCAGAGCCTTTGTGGTTTCCACCAGCTGATAGTCTGCTTCCACTATTGGGAATGCTCCCCCCCCCCCCCCCCGCCCCTCGTAATAAACTAACTCTATTTCTAACCATTAAAAAAAAAAAAAACTTGCCAAAAAGGGCAGAAAATGTATCTAGTGAAAGGATTTGTCCAGCATGATTCTGGGTTCAATCCCCAGTACTTCAAAAGGACAGCAAATCAAAAAGCTGTAATGTATAAACTGACTATGGTGGGCATGCTGGTGCTTATATTTACCAAGGTCATCCTGATCTACAAGGCAAGTTCCAGTACAGCCAGGACTATATGAGGAGTCCCTGCCTCACAAAAATCACAAAAATCAAAAACAGAGAGGAAAACAAAACAAGCAATAAACAAAATAAAAGAAATCAGTATGGCAGGTGTGTGAGGGCAGATTGCTGGAAATTTGAGCGTAGTTTTCCGTGCAGGTAGTACTGCACAATACTGGAAGGAGTGTCGGAACAGCCTTAGGAAAGGATTAATAAATGAATTCTTTTTCAGACATTGTTTTGTGAGACTCTGGGAACATTTGGTTCATATCCTCCAGTAGTGTTTAGTAAGGATACCCCTGGGGCAAAGAGGAGGTCCTCTGTGAAAAGTCACATCTGGATGGACAGCAGCATTTCATGCTTACATGGACAGATGGAGATGCTACTGTTCACATACAAGCAATAAGACTAAATTAAGTGTCTGTGCTGTTTACTGAAAACCCTGTGCCAGTGAAAAATATTTAGTGTCAGCTAGAGCCAGTGATGAGACCATTCTTTAGCTTCTACAAAACAGAAGTATTGCTAAACTGATACAGTTGTTAAGCTTGTGTCATAGTTAAACTAAAACTCTATTTTGAAACTAAGACTGGCCAGGTGGTTGTGGCTGCGCACACCTTTAATCCCAGCACTTGGGAGGCAGAGGCAGGCGGATTTCTGAGTTGGAGGCCAGCCTGGTCTACAGAGTGAGTTCCAGGACAGCCAGGGCTACACAGAGAAACCCTGTCTCGAAAAACCAAAAAGAAAAAAAAGAAAGAAAGAAACTAAGACTGCATATATCTCAAATAAACACACACACACACACACACACACACACACACACACACACACACTTTCTATATTAGAAAACCTCCTATCAAGATAAGATTATATTGAGTCACCTTATCCTGCACCATCCTGTGTAAGCATAACTATATTCCAGGCATAGCTTCTGTTGTATATAACAATTTTGTTAAAGGAACCTGAAAGGTTTCGACTCTCGTGGCCTACAGAATAGTGCAGTGGGTTTCAGTGAGGTTTCTTTCTTTCTTCTGTACCTGGGGAGGCCTGCAACCTACAAGTGTAGCAAGTAGGCAGCAGCAGTAACAGGATGAAAAGAGGGGTAGTCTGTCAGCAGGCAAAGCCTCCCCACCTCGGTGTCTTCCTATAGATTTATTGTCTGACTTCCACATGTACATTTTGGTACCCAGTGCCGTATACGCACTAAATAAATAAATGGGATTTTTTTTTCTTTCTTTTTTTTTTTTTTTTTTTTAGGACAGGAAGATGGACACCTAGTTGTAAACTCTGTTTTTCTGCCCATTGCCAGCATTGTGCAGTCTGTCTGTGGTGTGTCGTCTGCTTCATTAGCAGAGGCAGTTGTTGACCTGACTCACCCACTGTGGCAGCAATTTCAGGGATGCCCACCTATCCCCTGCCATCACCAGTAATAGAATTGTGGGTATCTATAAACTGCTTTTCTTGTTAGTCTCGTTCTGCCTCTACTCAGAGGCAGGAGAGGAACCTACATAGTTTTGTTTGATTTTGAGAAAAGTCCAGGACATGCGTTCTCCTTCCCATTACCTAACTCCTACCATGTGATACCCAGTGATTCAGGGGACTGCTTTCAGTTCTTTCAAGCAGTACCAGCATGGATTGAGAGAGAGCCTCAGTAAGGCCAGAAGGACATAGTAGGTCAGAATTTATACTGCTTGGGCTCCGAATACTAAATTTCACTTGAATTAACGCCAGAATCTACAAGCTAAATATAAAAGGGTGATTTCTGCTATAGTACAATATTAGAATTTTAAAGCAGGCATCAAAAATTTGGCTTAACAAACAGCTACAAGTTTTTTTGAAGAAAACAAAACGAGGGCCAAGTGAGATGTCTGACTTAGAAGATAAAGATACTTGCTGGCAACCTGAGTTCAATCCCTGGCACCCACATGGTAGGAGAGAGCCAAGGGCCACAGGTGCATGAGCTTATGTATTGGCATCCTACCCCTATATGCAGTAACAATAAAAAAAAAAAGGTCATAAATTATTTTTAAAAACCACTTTACTGCATTTATTTATTTATTTATTTGGTTGGGGGAGGTAATCAGAGGACAACCTGAATGAATCCATTCTCTCCTTCAAGCGTGTGGTTCCTGGGAATTATGTTCAGGTTATCAGGCGTAGGGGCTTATGATTTCTTTTTAAGCCATTTTGCTGACCCCTAAAATGCTTTGAAATGAAAAAGAAATGAAAACTTAGGAAATTTCCAAAAATAGAATTTATGTTTTAAAAGATCAAATGCTAATTGTAGGTGTTGTAAAAGACAGAGAGGCATTAAAAATAAGACCTCCTGTCAGCTTAGCAGTATATAACTGATATCTATCCCAGGAGTCAGAGGCAGGAGTCTGACTCCAGTTCATCCTGCTGAAATACGGTTCAAGGACAGCCTGGCCTACAGAATTGAACCCTTTTCTCATTTAAAATAAAACTCAAAACCCTAAAACAGTAAAATGGGATAGAACCATTGAATCTGTGAATCATTGAGATGTGATGAGCTCAGTCTGTCCTATCCGTACTGGGATTAGTGAGCCCCACACTTAAGGGGATTAGTGAATTTGCCAAATGAGTAGAAAGTATTCAGTTCAATCATTTGAGTAATAGCAAAAAAATAAAATGATCCTCAGAAGGACAAGGGACACTAATAAAAAACCTGAGCGTTGCTACCTTAAGTCTCTGGAAGAGAAAGGATGCGTGACTCAGTGGTTGTTCAGAGATACTGTGATCAAGTCTACCAAATTTGACAAAAGACAATAACAAAAGTAGCCAGTGGTTGTAGTCACATGCTTTTAATCCTAGCAGTCAGCGGGCAGAAGCAGTTGGATCTCTGTGAGTTTACATAGTGAGTTCTAGAACAGCTAGGGCTACACAGAGAAACCCTGCCTCAAAAAACAAAACAAAATAAACAAAACAAAACAAAAACCAATAAAAAAAATAAGAGATTCAAGAAACTGAACAAACCTGGTAGTGGTGGCGCATACCTTTAATCCCAGCACTTGTGAGGCAGAGGCAAGCCTGGTCTACAGAGTGAGTTCCAGGATAGCCGGGCTATATAGAGAAACCCTGTCTCAAAACAAAACAAAAAAAAGCTGAACAAATACTAAATGTAGAAAGTTTCCAAACATCTCATAGCTAGGCTTCTTTTTTCAAGTTAACTTGAACTTTTATAAAAAGAAAGTTAACTTGAAAGCAACAGAAAGAGACTCCTCAGAGAATGATTGACCTTTTTTTAAAAGAAAAAATATTTATTTTTTTATTGGATATTTTATTTACATTTCAGACGGTATTTATTTATTTTAAAGAGAAACGGGGGAACATTGCAGTAGCAGTTGTTTTCTTAGGGCTGTGAACAAGAAATCAACCTTTTATGCCTGAGTATGTGTAATACAGCTGCATATGACACGTTTGTAACACCGTCCCCTGCCTTTGAAACAAGCTGCCTTACTGCCCTGAAGCTCATCAGGCCTCCAGACTGCCTGGCCAGTCTTTACTTACCGAACACTGGGGTTACAAGCAGGCATTCCCCTTGGGTTCTGAGGATCAAACATAGGTCTCCATTTGCCTGCTTTACCTACTGAGCTATCTCAGTAGTATCCTAGAGTGGGGGTAGAGGGACGGGGGGCTCAGAATGTAACTCAGCAGTAGTGTGTTTGCCTAAAATGTGCAAGCCATGAATTCCACTTCAGAAAATTAAAGTGGAGTGGAATGGTGCAAGGATCTTAAGTGGAAATAAAAGTTCAGTAGTTTATTCTGCACAAAGCAGTGGATTTCAAAAATGTTAACTTAGAATTTCTAAAAGATGTTCAAATAATCCATACAATACCAAGAGGATCCATGTATGAACTGTCAACTCTTTTTGTCTTTATTATTTTTATTTCTTGGGTGTTTTTACCTGCATGTCTATGTATCTCATGGATCCCTTGGGACTGGATCTGTTTTCAACATGGGTGCTGAAAATCAAACCTAGGTCCTCTGGAAGTCAGTGTTCTTAAATTTGAGATAGGATCTCATATACCCAGGCTGGCTTCAATGTCAATTATGTAGCTAAAGCTAGCCTTGAACACTGGCTGCTACTACCTCTCCCAAAACTGGAATTATATGCCTGTGTTTACCTATTCATATTTTCAAGACATGAGCATTTCTATGATCTATTTTCATATTCTTTTGACAGGTTGTTGACCTTCCAAGATTAACTGATACTGGGATCAGGGTGTGGAGGCACAGGCTCTAATCACAGCATTCAGGAGATTGAGAGAACAGGATCAGGAGTTGAAGACCAGAATCTGATATACAAAAGCCAGTCTTCAGGAAAAAATAAAAAAGAAAAAGGAACAAACCACAGGGGGTGTAGCTCAGTTGGTAGCATGTTGATGTAGCATCCCCAAGGCCCAGGTTTTCACCACATAAACTCAGTGTAACAGTACAATTCTACAATGCCAGCACTTGAGAGGTGGAGACAGGAGACTCAGACCTCATCCTCATCTATGTAGTGATTTCCAGGCAAACCCTGGCTACATAAGATTCTGTCTTAAAACACCAGTAACTAAGAGTTACTAGTTTTAAGGAGTTATTTATATAATCTCTTTGTATTTGAGAATTTTTTAGGTTTGGCAGTTGTCTTTTGGATTTAGGTACACTTTTTGTGGTTATGGATTTTTTGCCAGTCAGAAAGTCTCCACATTACGACCACACATTTCATAGTTGTCATAGTGCTCCTAGGTATAGCTTGTTGACATCTGAAGTACTTCTCTGTGGAGAGGAGTTTTTCTGGCTTAGGCAGATGATTTTATTTTCCACGGCTCTTGGCCTTTTTGGAAATCTAGGTCGCCGAATTGGAGCAGCTTAATCTCACATCCTCTGCAGCGCGGTAATTTACAGAGAAAGGAAGTAAGGGGAGGTTATTGAACCATCTGGCTCTTGCCCCATCTCTCAGCAACCTTTATTCTAAGGGATAGACTATGACAGAAGTAGCTTTTGTCCCCTTTGTTCTCAGGGAGTTGGTGTTTGGGTGACAGAAGCTTTTTGTTGGTATCAAGGGAAGGCAACCCAAACTTTAAAGGCTGTTTCCTTCACACAGTGACAAGTGCTCAGAGCTCCTAGAGAGGACACATTCTCAACAGCATAGCCCTTTGGGGTTCTTCAGAGTGGAGTTCTGTCATGGGTCTCTCGGTGGAACCTTCCATGTTTAAAGTGGTTGTAAAATACATTTCCCGTTGACTCTCCACCCTTTAGGAGTATCCCGGCTAGAAGAAGGAAAGACTGCTGTAGGTGTGACTGGAAATGACATCACTACCCCACCAAACAAAGAGCTACCACCAAGCCCAGAAAAGAAAGCAAAGGTAGGTGCTAGAGCGAGTGATGGTCATCCTTTTCTGTAAGTTAAAGCCTCCGCTGTTACTGCTTGAGTCATGAATGCAGTGTCTTTTTTTCTGAGCTGTCTTGTCTTCAAATTTAGATGCTCTTAGGAAATATATCCCATATTCTCATTTGGCCTATACCAAATTAATGTAAAGTCCTCTGCCTTTGCACTTTGTATATCTGTGTAATAGTGTATCTCTGCAAAATGTTCACTAAATACTGGTTGGTTTTCTGTGCTAGAGATTGAACCTAGGACCTTGTACTTCCTAGGCAAGTGCTCTACCACTGTGCCTGTGGCTTTTTCAGACATGGTCTTAGTTTGTCTACCATTGTCAGTTTATAAATGAGTTACCTTTCACTTACTAACAGCAAAAAGCAATTGTAGGCTTATCCTGAAGTCTGTTTGTGAAAAATGAAGGTTTCTTAGACAGACCATGGCTTCAGAAACTTTCTCTTGTACTTGGTAAACACATAGGTACCACATTTTAGGGTATAGTTATGCTGTCTTGTCAAGGTATAGGTAAGAAAAGTAGAGTGTGGTACCTATACCTTTAATGTCAGCAGTTTGGCAGAGGAGGCAAGAGGATCGTGAGTTGTGTGCCAGCCTGGGCAACATAACAAGCTCCTGGGTTTTTTTTGTTTGTTTGTTTGTTTTAAATGAAATCCAGTCAGTAATGATTTAAAAATTTAATGATGGCTTTATTTATAAAATTCTTAGAGCTGTCAAAAGTTATTATTAAAATAAATAGTTTTAAAAAAAAATAAATAGTTTAAAAATCAAACTGTTGGATTTTGTGGTGCTGTGATTAAGAAAGCATTTCCACAGACCTGGAGATATGGTTCAGTATTACAACATGTGCTTAGCATGCCTAAGATCCTGTGTCTAAGAATAAAAAAATTACAGTATCTTAAACTTCTCTTGGTATCACATTAGTGCTTACTGAGCTCAGAAGAAAGGAATGCTAATCTGCAGTTGCATCAGTCCTCATTGCTTATAATTTTACTTTGAATTTTGCAATTTATACATTTTTTATTTGTTTTTATTTTTGTCTATGTTTGATGTTCTTTAAAAATTTTAAATTAAAAATTAAACAACCATCAACCTAAAGCCTTTGGCCACCACTCAACCTGCAAAGACTTCAACATCGAAAGCCAAAACACAGCCCACTTCTCTCCCTAAGCAGCCAGCTCCCACCACCTCTGGTGGGTTGAATAAAAAACCCATGAGCCTCGCTTCAGGCTCAGTGCCAGCTGCCCCACACAAACGCCCTGCTGCTGCCACTGCTACTGCCAGGCCTTCCACCCTACCTGCAAGAGACGTGAAGCCAAAGGTAAGTGCATACCCGTGCTCTGTGCCCGGAAAAGCTTCCCCTTGGGTTTCAGGTCCATAGACAGGCTCTTGTTGCTGCAGACAAGGCACTGCTGGAATTGGAAAGGGCAGGGAAGGTCAGAGGTGCTTCGCAAGTCCATTTAGGTACTCAAAGGTGCGAGCATAACACTTGAAACCCTTTTATTCTTTTTCCCTGTTGTCTGCCCTGGTCAGAAGCAGTATTCTGTCTACTTTCATTCTTTTCCCTTTGTCTTAAATACTCCTTACTCTTCACCTGTTTCTGTATCTTAAGCAGTTTCCTGTGTTCCACGTACCAATCAGATACCGTTGTACCCTGTACTTCCAATTCAGTTACTTGTCTTTCTCTTTAATCATTCTGCAGAACAAAGGTTTTTATTAGCAGCGTGCAGACTCCTGCAGCATGGGTTCTGGGATCATGTGACAACTTGCTTTGCTTTCAGCCTGTGGCAGCTTCTCACTGGGTTACTCACAATGTTCATCTTTCCAGTTCACATTCAGAGCTGCACTGGCTTCCATGATAGCTCCTGGAAGAAGGGAGGTGCAGGCTCTGGCTGCCTTCCGCAAGCTTTGATTTTATTTGAGAAGGACTATTAGCCTCTTGGTAGCTTTAAATTCTTGATTGTTCCCATGAATCTTGGTCCCGTGATAACCTGCGTGTTGTTCTACTTTAGTCTTGTCAACCTAGGGATGGTAGCCTTAATGGAAACCCTGTCTAAGAAACTGAGAAACCCTATAGTGGACGGAAAATGATGGTGTCTTATAAAGGCTTCCTTTCTCAACCTTATTTATCCCATTTTGGGTTTTTAGGAAGTTGTGTGGTTAAAAGGCTGGAGGGCAGGTGACTGGCATCAAGGACACTTGGTCCTGTCTTTGGAACAAGTGCTCCTGGCAAGGAGGGATTTAGGGATACGATGTGTCTAGCAAGGTTTCACTCTGTGTTAGTTAGTAAAAGTGAAGTTTACTAGACTAGCTCCTTGATATACATAACTCCTCGAATATTCTTAACCGTCCGTAATATAAATATCGTTAGTTGTATTTTTTAAATCTGGGCACGCTTAAGCTCAGTCAAATTGCATTCTTAAATAAAGTTCATGCTAATAAGTGACAGAGGTAGGGTTTAAGCCTGTATCTCTCCATTGCGAAGCCTGGTCCGTACAACACTTTTTGCTATGTGGTCTTTCAGCAACAGTTCATAGGCTTAAAGATATATATATATATATATATATATATATATATATATATATATATATATATATATGCACGCACAGTGGGCATATATTTTAATTAATTAAGTTCAGCATGCAGAAGGATTATGAATTTAAGGCTGGTTTGAACTATATAACCTGAAGGAGTGACCAGCATTGAAAATGTCTTTGTTCTTGTCCTTCAGAAAGACAGCTAAACACTTTTGGCTTTTCAAGAGAAGGTTTCTCTGTATAGCTCTGGCTGTTTTAGAACTTGTTTTGTAGACAAGGCTGGCCTTGAACTCACAGAAGCACCTGCCTCTGCCTTCCATGTGCTAGGTTTAAAAGATATGAGCCATCACTCACATCTGCTACTCACAACTGCCACTGTTCAGAAAAGGATATGGGAACCAACAGATTAACTGTGGCTAAAAGGGTTCTTTGTCCCAGCAAATTCCTCATGTCTCATCTCACACTCTTGAGTGGTTTCTGCCACAAGTTATTCTTATTGTTTGATCGTTATTACTCCTACCAGCAAAAAATAAGATCCTACTGCATTGTTCTGAATCAAGTCATAGTTTGATTTGATACTCAAAACGATATGCTTTGTGACAGGCTCTTACCGTGTAGCTCTGGCAAGCCTGGAAAATGCTTCTAGAGAAGACTGGTCTCAAACTAACAGAGATCTGTCTGTCTCTGCCTCCTGACTGATGGAATTAAGTGTGTGTCACCATGTTCTGATTGGTCCTTAGACTTTGTGACAGAGTCTGGAGAGATGGCTCACAGGTTATGAATGCTTGCTCTTCTTCCAGAGGACTCAGGTTTAGTTTGTAGCATCCATACTGGGCCTTTGCAGGCACCTGCACATACCTGGCAGATACACACACACACACACACACACACACATACACACACACACACACACACACACACACACACACACACACACACACACGGTAGAGGGAGACAGAGATAAAAAGTTGGGTCCCTGATTCTGATATTTAGGTCCTGAATGGGCAGTTAGGCTTGATTTGTTAGGGTTGTTTGTTTGGTTGGTTGGTTGATTGTTTTTTGTTTGTTTTGTTTGTTTGTTTTTGGTTTTTTTGTTGGTGGTTCTTGTGTTTTTCCAGACAGGATCTCTCTGTGTAGCCCTGGTTGTCCTGGAACTTGCTTTATGGACCAGGCTATTCATTCCTTGTTTTGTTTTGTTTTGTCTTTTTTCCTCAACCCTAAGTTTCTAACATTGCCTTAGCTAACCCTCATTTGAACAGTATTCCTTGCCTGATGTTGGTCAGGCCTGCCCATCATTGCCACTTGTCTTTTGTCAGCCTTCCCATCCTCAGTCTCTAATATCATACCGTCAAAGCTGGGCTGGAGCAATGCTGTGTTCTAATCTTCTATTTTCAAAGAAATGGTGGGGTGCAGTGATCTTTCCAAGCATACTGCCTTAGGGTCCAGGCTCAACTCCCACTCAGCCCCTGACTCACTTGATTAGTAGCTGCTGATCTTCCAGAGTGCCATCCTGTCACACTGTTCAGATTAAAGTGCGTGTAACTTTTAGCCGTTGGTACATACGTTTATTAAGTCTTAACCAGTCAAATAGTTTTAGTGGATCTTAAGTGAAAATAGGTTGTGATGCGGTCTACCCTTTAGAGCTATTCTCGTTGGACTGATGTAGATGGTCTCACTTCAGAGCACTAACGTCTTATCTTGGCACTTGCTCTGGAGAACTCTCTTAGTGTTTTGGTTTGGAGTGTTTTGTTTGGTTTTGTTTTTTTGGTTTCACTCTGTGAACAGGTGTGTTTTGTAACTCCCTGTGTAGCTAATACTTGCTTCACGTTCATAACAATCCATCCTGTTATCTCTGCCTGACGTTACAAGCAGTCAGTCGTTCATAACAATCCATCCTGTTATCTCTGCCTGACGTTACAAGCAGTCAGTCACCGCAGGAGGTCTCCATAGTGTTTCCTATCTTCTGTGCATGCTTATAAAACCCTCTGGGCCAACACTAACCTGCAACTCTTGTTACCCCTTTCCATTTCTAGCCAGTTACAGACACTAAGATCACTGAAAAGCGGACCTCACCGTCCAAGCCTGCATCTGCCCCGCCCCTCAGACCTGGACCCAAAACCACCTCAACCGTTTCAAAAGCCACATCTCCCTCAACGCTTGCTTCCACTGCACCAAGTAGTAGAAGTCCAGCTACGACTCTGCCTAAGAGGCCCACCAGTGAGTATTACATAGTCTGCCTTCCCATGGGAACCAGCAGGAAGAAAGTAGGGCTTTCTCTTTTGCTTCTGGCTGTAACACTGACAGTGTAGTGACTTCTTCACACAACAACCCTCAGTGTTCTAGAGCTTGCACAATGAAAGCCAAGCAAGCTCTGGGTTTAATAAGCCTGCATCTCTGAGTGAGCTTAGAAGCTGTGTCTATTCAGAAAAACCTTTACCAAGGTGACTCCTATGAATTCTCAGATGACTTAGTTAACCCTTTGTTATTGACTCCATAGATACCAGCAACCTCATGTTTGTGAATCCAGCTCCATGGCAGATACTTCCATGCATGCAAGGTCCCAGTCTCAGGCATGAGAGGGAGAGGAGAGAGAATTCCATTCCATTTCGTAGGCATATTTAGTAAGCTACTTCTGTGACCAAGTGGAAGTCATCATCAGAACTGATGAGAGCAGGGTGTGGTGCCTGCCTTATGTACTGTGCACAGTCTCCATGTGGCTGTTTAATCTTACACCGTGTCCTAGAAACAAGCACAGTCACCAGGTCAACAGTAATGGTCAAATGTGTGATGAATCTCAGCAGATCTCTTGTTAAATATACTGATTTGTTTGTGCAGCCACCAAGACTGAGGGAAAACCTGCTGATGTCAAAAGGATGACTGCTAAGTCTGCCACAGGTAATGCCTAAGTCACCTGAGGGAAGTCTAATGACGCTCCTATCCTTCCCTAGTTCTAAGGCTCCCTCTCTTTCTCCCTATCAACTCCTGCTGTTACCATTTCTTTGCAGCTGACTTGAGTCGCTCAAAGACCACCTCTGCCAGTTCTGTGAAGAGAAATACCACTCCCACTGGGGCAGCACCCCCAGCAGGGATGACTTCCACTCGAGTCAAGCCCATGTCTGCACCTTGCCGGTCTTCTGTGGCTCTTTCTGTGGACAAGAAGCCCACCTCCACTAAGCCTAGCCCCTCTGCTCCCAGGGTGAGCCGCCTTGCCACCACCGTTTCTGCCCCTGATCTGAAGAGTGTTCGCTCCAAGGTTGGCTCTACAGAAAACATCAAGCACCAGCCTGGGGGAGGCCGGGTGAGTCAGTGAGCTTGGGGATCTTAGCTTAGCATTCTGGCCTCTGCTGTTTCTCTGCCACGTGCAGTCACCTAGATCATTTCACTCAGCAACAGGGAGTTTCAGTCTGGGCTCTTGGCACTGCAGTATCAGGGACGGCCTGGGCTGAGGTCTGTTCTTTCTCTTTCCATAAAGTTCAGTGTGTTGGCATTTAGGTTTACATTTTCCTTTGGGAGGTAGAAAGAGTCTTTCTTCTATTTTATAAAAACTCTAGAAAGTTGGATGTGTGGTTCCTCAGAGCATTTGGAAGATAGAACAACAGAATCATTATGAGTTTGAAGCCATGGCTGCAGGGGATAGAGAGTACGGAGAGGAAGCTTCAGAAACTATGAGGGTAAGAGACACTGGATGTGAGCCCTATTTATTTATGGTTCTTATCAGACATATTTAATTTCTTCATCCCTTGATAGGAGAGGAGTCTGTCCAAATAAGAACTAGGGTCCCTCTGGTGAACACTGTGCTGTGAAATGAACCACATACCCTGGATTTTCTAAACTACAGTGCTTAACATTAAGAAAGTTCTGAGGCTGGGTGTGGTAGCACGACTTTTACTCCAGCAGAGGAAGACAGAGGCAGAAGGATCTCTGAGTTTGAAGCCAGCTTGGTCTACATACTGAGTTCCATGACTACACAGAGGGGGTGGATGACCACAACAACAACAACAAAGAACATTCTAGAGCCAACAAATTAACTAAGGGGAGAAAAACACTGCCAACCTGACAGCATGAATTGGATACACAGAAACCCCTTGGTGGGAGAAGAAAGCTGATTCCTACAGATTATCTTCTGAGCTCCGCGTGCTGTACACAGTGTGGACATGTGCAGAGTTGTATACGTGCTAACTTTAAAAAAGATATTCTAGTTATATGTGTTTCAGTTTTATGTTTCAAGTTTAGCAGATCTTAGGAACACAGGATATAGAAAAAATGCTAGCACCGTTCACCTGAGACTGTCCTTAACATGAGCTATTCCGTCAGCATCCACAGTAGGATATTTAAATTGCATTAATCCAAAGTTGTTAAAATTGAATAGGGGGCCTGAAGAGATGACAGTAGATGAGAACCCAGGCTTAGTTCCCAGAATCTACATGTATGGCTTACAACCCTTTGTATGTAATTTGTGTTCAAGGGAGCCTAGTGCCATCTTCTCGTCTTTGTGGGCACCAGGCATGTACATGTTATGTATATGCAAAACATTCATACATATAACATTTAAAAAATATTTTAGCCAGGCAGTGGTGGCGCACGCCTTTAATCCCAGCACTTGGGAGGCAGAGGCAGGTAGATTTCTGAGTTCGAGGCCAGCCTGGTCTACAGAGTGAGTTCCAAGACAGCCAGGGCTACACAGAGAAACCCTGTCTCGAAAACAAAAAAAAAAAAAAAAATTTAAAGAAATTGAAGAGGCACAAAACTGCAGCAGAATCATGGATCACTTGGAAGTTGTCAATGACAAACTGGGATCACTGTGGGAAAAGGGCATCAGAGTGGCTGTGGCTGTGGCACAGGCAGCTCAGTGTCTGGGCTGAGCCCCAATGACCTTATCCCTCTCTTCGCTTTTCCTGTCTTCCATGCTACAAAAACTAGGCTCTAAATAACTTGGGCTAGTACTGGGTTATTGTCTAATTGTCTATTGCCATGTTCCTGATGATATCATGCTTACATCACCAGTCACTGTGACCTCATGCTGGACATAGCAGAGCATTGGAGTGAGGAGGGCACTAATTTAAAATGACAGTCTCACACGCACTCACATAGAAACCATGGATTTGGTCTTAGCCTTTGAACTATTTCTCCATAAATGCATGATCTTTTCTCTGTTTCAGTTCTGGCCTGTGGTTCTTTTTTCTGTGCCCCTTGCTCAGGGATCTCTGCAGATCTAGGAGCGTGCTGTCCTAGGGGCAGGGGTGACTGCTTCTTTCTGCCTGGCATCCTGGCCTTGATTTTGTCTTTTCCTACCTTCTTCCTTCCTTGGCATCTGGGCTCTCTTAAGTTTCAAGGTTTGAAACTTGCCCCCGCCCTCCCCTTTATCTCCATCCAGGCCAAAGTAGAGAGAAAAACAGAGGCAGCTACCACAGCTGGAAAGCCTGAACCTAATGCAGTCACTAAAGCAGCTGGCTCCATTGCGAGTGCACAGAAACCGCCTGCTGGGAAAGTGAGTTTTATTTAGGGTTACCTCTCTGAGGTAAAATGGGAACATCATTCTTCTAGCCTGAGTCATTTCCCCTTCTATTCCACTTTGTTCCTGTTCTTAACTAGTTCCTACTTCTTCCTGTGTTTCTTCCTCTAGTTAATGACTCAGCCACCAGACAGTTTTTATATCAACCCTGAAAGCTAACCAAAACCCCATTGAAGACTTAAGTCAGCCAGATGAAGGGAACTTGAAACTGTCAGACACTTCCTTAACATTTCAAACTCATCTAGTATGCAGACAAGTACATCATACCCAGGCTTTTGTTTAGAAGTCAGGGCAGTGGCAGTACCCAGAGTCCTGTCTCCTGGCTGTAAAGTTGCTGCTAGATATGGAGACAGATGTGCCTGTCTGGCTAAAAGTGATCCACATGAAAAAGTCAAGACCTAAACGAGCGTGGTATGGTAAGGTACTCAGGTTCCTCAGTGTAAGTTCTAGGTTCTGTTGGCAGCACGCCCCGCCCCGGTTTCATATGCAAAGAGCCTCTACTTGAGGGAGGGAGGGACCTTTCTTTAGAGCTAAAACCTCTGTGTTACTCTTTCCAGGCTAGGTTGTTGCAGTGCAGCCTGGTTGTGCTCTCCTGAATTGTACATCACTGTAGTACCGTTGGTTGGTCTCTTTGTTTACACTATTACATATCTAGAGGATTCAGAGAGGCGGAAAACCTCATATGCTTGCTATAATCCTAGCAGAGCTAAGGGTGAGACAGAAGGATGAGGAATTTGAAGCCTGCCTAGAGTATACTGCAAGTCCCAGGAGAGTCTTATCTACATAGTGAGACCCTATTTCAAACACACAAATGAAGCCTGGCCTCCTGTCAGTGTTTCTGAAACAGATGGGTGAGGAGTAAGTGCTGCTGAGGCTGTGTTGCCTGTGCTCCCCCTGGTGTCCGGTTCAGGATTATGTGACCATTTGCCTTTTTAGATGAACAATGTGTCTTCCTTCCTGTTGTTATCAGATCTGTACTGTTAGCCAGCTGCCCAACAATCCTTAGAGCAGCCCTTGTTTCTGGGGATGAGTCTGGCTGAAACTGTTCCAGGCCCCAGTTGGGAACTGGTTCAGAGCATCAGTATCCTTGCTGGGAAAAGCTAGAGTCCAGCTTTCAGGGAAGGGTCTCAACAAGAAGGTGTCCACCGTATTTGGTGTATAAACTGTATTTGGTGTATAAACCGTATTTGGTGTATAAACCGTATTTGGTGCAGAAACTACAGTGCAGCCCCCAGAGCAGTGAGGCAGCAGCATAGCACTGTACAGCCTGCTTCTGTCTTGTGTTGTTCCCTTTCTTGCTTTCATATTCCTTTTCCTGTGTTTTTTAACCCCTGTTCTAATAAGTGGGGACAGAAGTTGAAGTAACTCTTTGTTGACTATTGTGATCACATGTGGACTCACTGTGTGCTCTGTGTCGGTTCTAACTAGCCCTCTCCCTTTGTGTTTTTCCCCCTTTCTCTTTGTATTCTCTAACACTCCAGGTCCAGATAGTCTCCAAAAAAGTGAGCTACAGCCATATTCAATCCAAGTGTGGTTCCAAGGACAATATTAAGCATGTCCCTGGAGGTGGCAATGTAAGTATAAGCTCTGGCCAGTTGTCATATGAGGCATAGTTTCTGTGGGAAACCCAGGGTGGAATTGGTGGGGTGGGAGGATGTGGGAAGATGATACAGAGTACCTTCCCTAATGTGACAGGATCATAGTGGCCTGGGTTGGTCCCTGACCAGGAAGCAGTCCTGCCACCTGAAGGGAGTGATGATTTCTGTAGTTATTTTTGAGGGTGTTCCGATCCCCTAAAATCAACTCTGGTAGTCTCATGACTATGTGTGAGAGGCTTTGTATTTTTCTCTTGGTCAGAGACTTGCTCTGAGAGCTTGAAAGCTCTATTGCTGTGGATGCACAGACTTGACTGTGTGCCTGGGCAGCCACTGGGTGAGTCCTAGTCCTGAGACGGGTGTCCAAATTCTCCAAGGCTGCACTTGAATCTTTGTCATTGTAAGATTGGTATTAACCGGCATTGCAGCCTCCCACCCCGGCTTCTGTCTGATGCTTCCTTTATGTTCGCTTCTCTTTCTGCTCCCCTTTCTCTTTCTTTCCCTTTTAGTCCTTTTTCTCTTTTCCATCTAAACATCCTCCTTGTTGTCATGCTGCTGTTCTGGGTTAGCTCTTTGCATATATTGGATATGCTGGTGATTATAGCTCGTAAGGAGACTCTGGTCTAGGGAAAACAGTGCATTCAGTGGCTGTTTCCCACTTGGTCTTGTGATGGTGCCCAGGCAGAGCTGCACAGTGGACCCACATATGGCCCCTGCTCTCACCTCCCATTCAAGAAAGACTGGCCCATTGTCTTCATAGTACTTGGTTCCTCCTTGCCATCAGCTGGGGGGCTCTGCTTTCCCTTCTCCATTTCACTCTGCACTCTTCCTCCAAGTGCTCCAGACATTCTTTCCTGGGTCTGCAAACAACCTCTGTCATTTTATTTTGAAGAATCCAGCCAAGGATGTTCCTTCCTCCAGTCAATCCCCCTGCTTGTACCTCTTTGCTAGTTAAAACTCACTAGGGATATTGTTGTTGTTGTTGTTAGGGATGTTGTTGTTGTTGTTGTTGTTGTTGTTGTTTGTTTGTTTTGAGACGGGCTTTCTGTGTTTAGTTCTGATTTTCCTGGAATTCACTCTGTAGACCAGGTTGGCCTTGAACTCCCTCCCAAGTGCTGGGATTAAAGGTATTTGCCACCATTGCCAGGCCCACTATGGTTTTTCATGGCATGGGGGTAGCCACACACATTAGCAGCTTCGGGTGAGACTGGCTGCAGCGGGTAAGATTTTGAAAGACAGTTGACAGCTTCTGAGACCAGGGCAGACACTGATCCTTGTAGCTTTTCTCTGCTTCTTGGCTTGGATAGGAATGTGAGTAAACAGAAACTCTACGGGAATTGGGTTATTTCTGTGTGTGACAAAGTTTTATTGTTTTGAAGTTTCAGAGTGTATATCTTAAAGAGCTTGCCTAGCATTCATGGGGCCATATGTTCAATCCCCAGCACGGCATAAACCTGAGGTGGTGATACAAGCCTGTGATTCTAATAATACTCAGGAGGTGGATACAATAGAATCCTAAGTTTGTGAACCTGTCTCAAAAAAAAAAAAAAAAAAGTAATTAGTCATTGTTCTGTGTAGTGTATAGTCTATGCTATGTAGTCTGCTTTGAGCTTTCAATGCTGCCTACTCATGATTTCAACAAGATCACTTTAAGGGTAGTTTTTAGGAGAAAATAGTAATGTTTTCAGGTTGGAAGGTTGAGAGCAAGCAGCATATGGACACAGATGAAATGGAAATGATGTTTCCTCTGTAGCTTATGTCAGTCTCTCTATAGTGCTACCATAATAAATTCATTCTGGTCAAAGAAGCAAGCTTGACGTAGTGGACAGCACTTGCCACACAAGTCTGCGGACCAGACCTTAGATCCCCAGTACCCATAGGGAAAAGCCAGGCAACCTTAAAAGCCTACCTGTAGTCCCAGCAAGGACAAGCTTGCAGTCTAGCTTAGTCAATGAGCGCCAAGTTCTGGTGAAACCTTGCCTAAATCACACACATGGAAACCCACACATGATCAAGTATGTATTCACAGATGTATACCACACTCACATACGTGTCCAAGAAACAAGCAGTGGTTCCACCATGCAGGCCAGACAGTCCAGACACACATGCTGCACTGACTACTGGGATACTAGGCTGTGAGCAGAAGCTACTTGTTACTCCCCAAACGTTCCCAAGATGCACACCTAAGAATATTGGAAGTTCCTCATCTGTTATCTGTTTCAGCTGCTTCTGTAGCTGGTCCCAACGTAAGATTTTTATATAGTTTGGGTTCTGTTTTTCCCTTGTGAGATGCAGAGTAAGTGCTCAGACCTGTGCGCAGCTCATTTCAACGGTGTGTAGTAGTGTGTGTAAGATGTCATGGACCATCTTACATAAACCATTCAAAAATGCATAGACTAGGGTACAGTGACAGCTGTTAAGTTCCAGGACAGCCAGGGCTACACAAGAAGACACTGTCTCACGTCATAATTAAATAATAAAAAAAGATAAAGGTGTGGTTTTGCTGGCTGTCGGGCTTCATCGTGGAGAGGGGAACCCAGTGCAGGAAGAAAACTACTAGGGCAGGGGGGAAAAACAGACTACAGATACCTCCAGCTGCCAACCAAGGAGGCCTTGTAAAGCAAGCAGACTAAGAATACCTTGAAGTATAATAGAGGGTGCATGTTAGCATTGACTTATATGGTCTGTTTTCTTTGCTCTTAATAGTCTTCTGTACTTGGCAAGACTTAAACCATTGTGGTTTGTTGTTGTTGTTGTTGTTGTTGTTTGTTTTGTGGTTTTTTTTTGTTGTTCTTTTTTGGTTTTGGTTGAATGAACTGCATGAGAGAGGAGTAGAAGAGGGGGGAGGAGAGAGGGGTAGAAGGGGGGAGGATAGAGAGGGGTAGAAGAGGGGGGAGGAGAGAAGGGGTAGAAGAGGGGGGAGGAGAGAGGGGGGTAGGTAAGTGATGTGGCTCATGCCACAACACATGTATTAAGGTCAAAAGACAACCTTAATCAAGCTCCTCCACCTTGTTTGACACAAGGTCTTTGGTTTGGTTTGGTTTGGTTTGGTTTGGTTTGGTTTGGTTTGGTTTTGGGGGATTTTTTTGTTGTTGTTTTGTTTTGTTTTTTTTTTGTTTGTTTGTTTGTTTTGGTTTTTTGAGACAGGGTTTCTCTATGTAAGGTCTTAATTGTTTTTATCTGCTTCCTGCCCCAAACAATTGGGGAGCTCCTGAGGATTCTCTTGTTCTTTTGTCTCTGCCTTCTTTCCCTCTTTGTGACTTATGGGATTACAGGTGCTGCTGCTCTGAGTCTATGTGATATCTGAAGATTTGAACCATACACTATACAGCAAGCACTTTTACCTATAGAGCTATCTTCCTAGTCCCTGTTCTGTGGAATGTTAATTTTGCTGTTGGTAACCTGTGTTTTTATTTCATATTCCTTTGTCCTGCAGTTATCTTTAAGTTGGTTTAAGTTTACATGTTAGCACACATGTGGAATGACTTTCACAGGCAATAGCTTCTCTCCTTCAGACAGTAGTCATGTGTGCACTGTCAAGAGAATGCCAGCAACCCTTTAGTGTGGGGCTTGAGTTTAATGTGTCTTTTAATCAGAATGCTCCCTTATTAATTAGCTTTTCTTTCATTGAGGTGATAAAGTTAGGAGATAAAGAAACAGGGGCCTTGAGTGTAACTTCCGGTTTTGGAAAGAGCTCAGTCCCAGACTGACAGATGCCCCTGTTAGCTTCAAGGGTGAAAAGTCACCTCTGCTTCAGTGTATGTTGATGGACTAGTTCGTGGAACATGTACTTTCTGAGGTTCCCAGGACTAAGTGTACCCTGAAGCCATACAACCATCTGAAACCAGGGGTTTGAGGCCATAAGTTGTATCTTTATCAAAGAAAAAAATAACATACAACTTTGGATGGCACAGAGTTCATGGGGTAGAGTTGCCTCTGGCTCCTGGAGTACTAGGATTAAAGCCATGTGCCACCACGGTGCACATGATCTTATCAGGCAGCACAGTCTGTTCATGATCCTCTACACAGACTTAGTATCTGCACATGAAAGCCCACAGGAAGCCTGAAGAAAGCTAATTGTGCATGATCAGAACAGACTTCTGCCGTACAGGACGGCATCTGAAGAGCTCCTCCTCTGACAGTAAAGTACATATCTTCCACAGCTAGAAAGCACATCTAAACGTCAATGTGAAAATCACCACATGCCCTGTCCGTGGCACTTGCCTGGACCCCAGCACTGCAGAGGCTGAGGGTGAACTTATCTCAGAACAACACAAAGTGCATGCTGCTTGCTGAGGAGACTGCTGCTTTATTGCTTTGTTTATATGTATAAAGTGTACCAAGTGGAGCTGGAAAGATGGCTTAGTGGTTATCTGATTCTCAGTGCCCACATGACATCTCTGCAGCTCTAGTTTCAGTAGATCTCACTCCTCTATGGGTCCCAGATAGGCAAATGGTGCACAGATATAACATTCAGGCAAAATATTCAAACCCTATCAATAAAAATGTGTCTAAGATTTAATGTTCCAAGAATTAAATTGATAACTCTACCTCAGGGCTGAGTGGTAGCCACGAGGTAGATGTATAAGGCACAGGACAGATCATTTTGTGGCCCTTTTGTGCATTCTGTTTTCTTGGAAGACTGACTGTGTCATGGAGAAGGGAGTCCACAGCCACACACATGGCTGTGTGGTTGCCTGGGAGTTGTGCATTGAAAAGCACTGGGAAGAAATTCTCTAAGTGTTAGTTTAGCTTTTTCTGTGTAAGGATTGATGGGTAAGCTTTTGAGATGGAGCCAGCCAGCCAAGCAGTTTAGGAGAGCCTTGACATTGGTGTTTGTGGCCTGCACAGTGGAACAGCTCTGCAGGGTGGAAGGGAAAAGCTGTGCCTGGGGATGAGGTCAGAGGTAAAGAGCCACAGCAGGTCTTGGACTCTTAAAGCACTTTAGGAGGTGGTCCTGGCCTTGAACAACCTGAAGAGGAAGTGACCAAGGGAGCTGGTGCAGGTAGGTGGGCTCATCCATGACCCGTGTTTTGTCTCTGAAGATATTTGCTTTCTGTTCTTCTGCTCAGGTTCAGATTCAGAACAAGAAAGTGGACATATCCAAGGTCTCTTCCAAGTGTGGGTCCAAAGCTAATATCAAGCACAAGCCAGGTGAGTGGCTCTGCCTATGGCTCTGAGAAACCCTCAATAGCAGGTGGACTCTGAAGGGTCCTCTGGGTGGCCTTCCATCAGGAAAGTTTTCATGACATCACAACTGGGAGCCAGTTCTAGAGAGGAGTTACATGAAGACTCAACTTCGAATCTTTGGAACCCACATAAATGTCCACTGGGCATAGTAGTCAGCTTGTGACTTTAGTGGAAACAGGATATCCAGAGCAAGCTGTCTACGTAGACAAGCCAATAGGTAAGTTCTAGGTTCAGACTCTACAAGAAAATCTTCTGACATTTAACCTCAGGTCTTCATGAACATGTGGAACCACACACATGTACATGTATACATACATGACTGCACACTACACACTTGAAATAGAAAGAAGCAAACTCTTGAGATACTTCCCTCCCACGGTACCTGATGTGAACAGCACAGCTTTCCAACCTTGCTAGGGATAGCTGCTGGGTGCTGTTGGAGGAACAATTCGTTAAGTCCGTTTCACAGCTGTGCGTTGGTGATATTTACATCCTGTCCCTAGCAGTCTTGTTTGCTATGTGCCAGGCACTGTTGGCCAGGGCCAGCTCCCACTTGAGCATTCCCGGAGCTAGAGGAGGAGACTCATTTCAGATGCCAGCCTTGACAGGAGAAGGGACCTGAGGTGTCCTAGAATGTTTCCATCTGACGGCATCGCTGACAGCATCCTACAGAGAAGAGCCTGAGCAGCCTTGACTCATGCCTCATTTCCACGTCCAGAGCAGACAAGCTGTTCTAAGGTCTTGCTCTAGATGCTGGCCCTAGATTTTTTCCCCCAGGCAACATCTCACTGTAGCTCAGGCTAACCTGGAATTGACTGTAGCCCAGAATAATTTTGAGTTTGTAGCCACCCTCCTCCTCAGCCTCCTAAGTATTGGGACTGTGAGGTCCAATGGGAGTGAACTCTTTTTTGAAGGACCAAACATTGTGGATAAACACTTGTTTATCCCTCTCACTCCCTTTTCTATGAGATAGCTCTTGCCCTAATGGCACTGAGCTAAGGTCTGGTTTAGCCAGGGACAGCTCTACAGTGAGGAAACCTGGTGAGTTTGTCAGGACCCTGGGTAGGTGTGGACTGAGAACAGGTGGGTAAGAGGGTCGTTTCCACCCAGGCCACACTTCTCCTGAGCCCTGGTCTGTCAGTGTTTCCCATCTTTGCCCCTGTGTGCAGGTGTCCTTCACTTTTCCAGCCAGGGAGCATTGGATCCTGGCTGCCTTTTCTCAGCTCACACTGAACATGCTAGCTGCTTCACCCTTCCTTCTTCTCACTGGGTGGCTCAAGTACTCAGTGTCTGTGTCCTGTCCCCGTCCCTCACCAAGTGTCAGTTTGAGCAATTGAGTTGTGGCCCTGCCTGGTGGGGCATCTAGGCAGGTCAGTGCGACCTGCGTAGCCAGGAGCCAGTGCAGGCTGGGCCTGCAGTGGTTTGGGGGGAGCCTTCCCTCCAAGAGAGGTATTGTCACTGCCTTTCTTGTCCTCTGAACCACCCTTGCTGTTTATTTTCCTTGTTTTTAGAAGGGACTAAGGTTGTCTGTGGCTGCTCCTATCTGGGCTCCTGACTTTGCTTACAGGTATGCTCTGCCATCCTCAGTGACCTGTTCCTTTGTTCCAGGTGGAGGAGATGTCAAGATTGAAAGTCAGAAGTTGAACTTCAAGGAGAAGGCCCAAGCCAAAGTGGGATCCCTTGATAACGTGGGCCACTTGCCTGCAGGAGGTGCCGTGAAGGTAGTGAATGAGCCCCCAGTATACAGCTAGAGTGGTGTATCTCCCTTGGAGTTGGAATGAGGCTTAGTGGGCCTGTCACCGCCTCTCAGTGTCTTCAGGAGTCACATGTTCAGTCGTGCCATTGCTGTCTCCATTTCCACTGTTAGTCCAAAGGGAGGCAGAGACGGCGAAGAGCCCCAGCCACCTCAGCTAGTTGCAGACTCTGCCCCCAAGAACTGTGACCTGCCTCACTGGGCCCATCCCATCCATTTCTGAGGGAGTGTGGGTTGGAGTGAAAAGGACAAGCACGCTGGGGCTCTGCAGTCCCTTGGCTATCATTTTCAACTGCTAGAGACAGGGGCTGCTGGTGCTGTTCTGCCCAGACTCTGGAAGAGTGTGAGAGCAGAGGTGAACTTCTTCCATATCTGACATTGGCTGGGCCTCTCCTCTATGCTCCCTCTCCTCTTCCCTCCCTCCCACCTCTTTCTACATTACTGTGAGACCTTTTGTGTGCCAAGATTCCATTTACCCTTCATTCTGTGTCATGGGCAGCTGGGGAGACCCATGCAGGTTGCAGCTTATAGACTCCCAAGCATGAAGCTGCTGCTGATATTGAGGGAAAATGAGACGCAAGGAAGGAGGGGCCAAGCCATCAGTACATGCCTTCCCTCTGTGCCTGCTCACTGAGTGCTGGCCATTCTACAGCTTTTGAAACTTTCCTGTCTTCTGTTTCCAGGTCTGGCTCCACTTCAGTGAACATTTTAGGGCTCTTTGCTCTTAGAGTTTTGACCCTCTGGGACTTGAGAGGATGTCTAAATGAGACATTACAGATTTGGTTCATGACTACAACAGGAAGTAATTGCAGCCTAAGATTCACACTTAGACTTTCTGTGCCACGTTTTATATTACTTTCCTTTTTCACTTTCATCTTCCTATCTATGTTTGTCTCTACTCTTGCCTGGTGGGCTTTCCAAGACATGTGCAGTCTACTCACTAAAAGTTCTCACTGTTCTGCTGTGTATGCTTGACCCATGCTGCATATCCAGTGTCCTTTTGTTGAGCTCCACAAGATTTCCCTGTAATGTTCCTGGGTCACACCTCATTGAATACCTTCTGCTTCCTCTCTGTCCTCAGCACTAGAGTGACATTCAACATAAAAGATATTCTACCATGAAGGGACCTTACCACACAAATGAGCATTCAGGGACCCTACTTAGTTACCAAGAGCCCTTTCAAAGCAATTAGCCCAGAGAGTCAGGGAAGAGAGGTAAAGACCTGATGGAGATAGAGCTGGTGGTTGCTGGGGGGTGTGGGGTGGGAAGGCTGTATATGAAATTCACCGCCATCACCCCATTCCACTCCCTCCCCACTGACCCTTCACTGTCTCCCCCACTGTTTCATTGTAGACTGAGGGCGGTGGCAGTGAGGCCCCTCCGTGTCCAGGCCCCCCCGCTGGGGAGGAGCCTGTCATCCTTGAGGCTGTGCCTGATGCTGGCGCCCCTACTTCAGCCAGTGGCCTCAGTGGCCACACCACCCTGTCAGGGGGTGGTGACCAAAGGGAGCCCCAGACCTTGGACAGCCAGATCCAGGAGACAAGTAAGTGGCTAGGCTTGGCCTAAGGGCCAGCCAGGGTCCCTGTCACTGGCTGAAAATGGAAACGCCTTTGTTTTATGACTGGAGTGTGGCCTAAGTTTTAACAAAGTAACCTTTTATCTTCCAGGCATCTAACGATGACATTCTGGTCTCGTCTTCCATCCCCTGTGTTCCCTCTCTTGTCTCCCGTCGTTACCCTTCCCTCCCTCCTCACGTGTCACTGCAGATTGAGACCTACAGGCTGACGTTCCGGGCAAATGCCAGGGCCCGCACCGACCATGGGGCTGACATTGTCTCCCGGCCACCCCACTTCCCTGCTGGCCCAAGCTTGGGCTCTCGAGCCTTGGGCTCCTTTTCCCGGGCTGTCTACTAGACTTGTAAGCTCTTGGATGCTGGGTAGCCCCTTTAGGCCTCCTTCCCTCCTGCCTCACTTGCTCAAGGCAGCAGCAGCCCCGCTGCCTTTACACCTCCTTCCACCCCTTTCTGGTCCAGCTCCAACTCCAACTTCACTATCTCACCACTTCCCCACTGCACCATGGAGAAAGTTGGGAGGGGATGGGAGTCTACTGGGTTCTCTGTGGGATCTAGAGGGGAGGAGCTGGATTCCAGCCTCAAAACCCAAAAGAAACTGACAAGCCCTCCTTCTCTTCCCTGGCCCCACCTGGAGGGACTGGTAAAGGTGAACTCCCAAGTGGAGACCAGCACCGACCGAATGCCCTGGAACCTAAACCACTGCCTCTCCTTGACCCCATGGTGGAGGCTACCATGTAGGTGGTACCAGGCCCTTTTGCTGCCCCGCCTCAAGTTAGTCAAGGTTCAGTCCTTGTCCCCATGGCTTATTGTACCTGAGTAGCTGCTGTCTCACTTTTTTCTTTTATTCTTTTCCCCTCCCAATAACCTATGAACTGGTGGTGTAGTTTGCAGGTTGAAGCCATGTCTAAATGAGAGTTCTCAGTAGGTGGTGAGGGAAGCAGGAAAGAAGATCCTAAGTCTCCACTGAGGAGGCTGTCAGACATTGGGGGTTGCCCTACTCTGGGCAGCTTGGAGGCCCTGTGGGAAGAAGTGGGACTATTGCCTAGTGGAGTCGGATACCTGGGGTGGGTCAGTGTGACTGGTTGTGTTGGTATTGTGTATATGCTGCTTTTCTAACCAAGAGGCTGGTTTTGGCATCTATCTCATTCCCTGGGAATCCAGTGGTTAATGTATGATACAAAACCAGGGCTGGAGAAACAGAAATGAAGGTCAAAATCCCTGGCCTGTACCTGCAGGCCATGGCACCCAAATCCTCATATCTAAGGGAGCCTGAGATGTCCAAAACGCTTGTGAACAGTGGGGAATCAGGTGTGAAAATTTAAAACTAAAATGCATGAGACTCAGGCCATCCCACTTTCCTTCTGGTGTGACTGGAGAGGAGCAGGAGAGGCCAGCCATGGTGGTGTAGCCATCCCAGCATGGTCTGCTCATGGATGGGATGGCTGCAATGTTAAGAAAATCCCAGGAATTGTATCAACACAAGATTCTTATTGCACTTGTATTTTTTGTATTAAAGTTTGCATGGTTTCTAATAAAGGATTCAAACCTAAGTTTGTATTGAAATGGCCTGGGAGTGTCTAAGGGCTCCTCTGGTAGGGCATTTTCTGCTGGGCAGATCTGTCTCTCAGGAAGCTGGCCCAGACTTGACCCCCTTGGCCCTCCTCCTAACACAGCCTCTGCCTCTGCTTGGGTGCAGTTTGAGCAGGTAGAGGTCTTCACTTTCTCTCTGCCAAGGGAGGGTATCCCTAGGCTTGAAGGTCCTCTCCGTTTATGAGGTAGCAGTTACTTTATGATAATCTTGCCACTGAACCCTAGCTCTCTAAGCACACACAACTGTTCGGGCCTGTAGAAAAAGGACAGGGAGTGTTGGGGAGTGGCTTCCTTCTCAGGCTGTCAGAATTCTGCTTGGAGCCTGCATTGTCTGTACTTTGCAGCAGTAGGGGCCAGATGGAGCTGGGAAGGACACAGTGGGGACCAGGGTAGTGATGGCTGAGGGCATAAAGGTACCTGCTACCCTTCTTGATGTTGATCTTGGGGCCTTGAAGATGCTAATGAAATTGATAAGAAACAAGTCCATTTGCCAAGGATTAGAGAAAGGAAGGTAGCCCAAGCTCTCTAGGTAGCTCCCTGGAATGATCCCACAAGCCAGAGAACCTGAGAAGGCTGGTCTAGCAGATTGGGACCACAGGCCATGTGATGTGCATACTTTGAAATGTTTGGGAATAAGATCTTTCTGTAATTGACAGTTTGCTCATGGCTTAGCCATTACCCGTGTCTGTAATTGTACTGATTTAAACAATAAAGCTGCCTGACATCCCACCATGCTATGTTGCTTCTGTCCTTTTCGTCCCCATTAGTTCTTATCCCCTTTAGCTAGCTCCTCCCTCACCTGAGTCACGGGTATGGCCAGGCAAGACCAATGCCCAGAGTTCCTGGCGGGATCCACACAATCAAGGCTGCCTAAAAGAATGCTTTGGCTTTTGCTATCCATACCCGTTAGGACTCTGCCTGTGCTATGGGTATCATTGGGAACAGCTCTGGTGGATCCCTCTTGAGAGGATGGAGGTGCCACTGCCAACTCTATCTATCCCCAGCCAAGAGCCTAGAGTCCTGAGAGGAGCCCTTGGGAGGACAGCAGCACTCACAAGGGATAAATATAACTTTATTTTAAATAAACATTTGCACTCTGTACATAGCCCCAGCGGAAGAGGGGCTCAGTCATCAGCTGTCTTGCGCACGTCAAAGCTGCCACAAGGTCCCCGCAGCAGCTCTGCCAGCAGTGCAAGCAGCTGCCCATGTTCTTGCTGCACACTAAGAGGAAGTGCAGCTAGCTCGCTGCGGAGGCTCCGCTCCACCATTCGTCCTAGGGCTCGCCTCAGCTCCCTTAGCAACCGCACAGTTCGTGAATCACCTTCCAGCCGCAGCAGGTCACTGTCACTCAATGAGATGGTGGCCCGACGCCCGTCATCTGGGAGAGAAAGACAAGCTATGTTGGGTCATGCCCCTGGGGCTATAAGTACCCCTTGGAATGGTGGGAGGGGTACCCACCTCGGATGTGCACGTCCCCATCTGTTAGGAGCAACACAGCTAGTGGGTGCACCTGGGAGGAATCTCGAACGAAGACGCTACCGTTGGACTTGACGGCCATGAAGTAGGTCAGCCATCGGCTCCGTAACCGGGTGGCCTCCCTAGGCAACAAAGTGCTGTGTGAAGCTACACCTCTGGCCCTTCTCTGGGGCCCTCTGTATCGTGCTTGCCACTCACCTGTTAATGGTCGACTTGTGCAGCAAGATGTTGCCAGATTTGGTCCTGTAAGTGACACTGTTGGGTTTGAACTTGCCTTGCCGAGTAACCTTACCTTGCCTCACCTAAAGGGACAAAAGAAATATGAGTAAGGAGCTAGGGTTGGAGAGACGGGACCTGGTAAGCACCCGATCCTAGAGGAAGCACCTGGATGAGGTTGGGGTAGAGGCCAGCCATCAGCACGCCCTTCACCAGCTCCTCTTCCTCGCTGTACTCATTGCACTGAGCAGAGGGCAGTGTGCAGTCAGAGGGCTTTCCCACTAGGAAAGCCTCATAAATATTCTCTGAGAACTGCTTGATGAGCCCTGGGGAGGCAAAGTGCAGTGTGAACAGAGACCCTGCCTCAGGACTGGGCATGGGAGCCCTGGGGAGGTAGGGGGAGTGCTCAGGAGTCCCTCTTGGGGGCCAGGCTGACCGTGAATGAAGCGCAAGCTGGGGGCATACAGAAGGTTTTCTTCCAGGTAGTTTTCCCTGGAGGTACGGTCCTGCCAGCGCAGTACCTCCTCCCAGCCGGCCACAGCCCGCACAAAGGCCAAATGGTCACTGCCACTGTCATGGCTCAGCAATGCCTTCACCTGAGAGAGGAGAATGTTGTACAGGGGTCAGCAGAGTGACTAGAGTCCATCTCAAGATAATGGGTGAGGTGTGAATAGCTAGGGCTATAGGAAGCACTGGATCTAACCTTGTCTACCTCTGCCCGGTTCTGCAAACTGCTGCTGAAGGGGTCCCGGGTAAGGCAGGAAACAACCACCAGCAGTGGGTGCAAGCAACGGAAGATGGCAGCCAACACTATGGCCTTGGCCAGTCGGGGATCAGTAGAGATGTGCGCCAGGCGTTGCCCCAAGGTGGTCAGGTACTCCCGCTGGTCCAGCACCCCTGCAACAGCTCAGCTGTCAGTCCCTCCCATGAGCCACTCCACAGCCCAACCATTCCTAGCCTCCATTTACCAATCTCCTGGAGCAGTATCACGGCCTCATCCACTGCCTTGATATTTGGACTGTCCACAGCCTTAGAGAGGAACTCCACTGCCTAGAGTAGAAAGAACCACGCTCTCATGAGCCTGTGTCCTACCTGCTTTGATCAGGAGCCAGCCCTTCCTTCCCTAGCCCTGCCTCTGCCGCACCGTCTTCTCAGGCATGTGGATTTTGGCTTGCAGCACCAGGTTCTCAAGAGGTGTGCGCAGGATCTCTGGCACTTGGAAAGGGACCATTTTTTCCAGCCGGCTCCTCGGGAACAAGTGGTAAGCAAAACCTGACTGGCAGCGGCCTGCCCTGCCCCGGCGCTGAATCACATTTGCTCTCGATACCCACACGGTCTCCAGGCAGGACACCTAGGGGAAGGCAGAAAACCTACATGTGCTACAGGCCTTGTCTACCCACATCTCCAGTCACCCTCATCACCTCTCAACAAGAACATTTCCCATATGTGTGGCCCTCACACAAAAAAAATGTCTACAGTACATTGGGATTAGAGGCAACCTCAGAACTGGAATCATTCCCCAATGGGTTAGCTGGGTCCAAGAGAGGGGTGCCACCTTGGTCTTCAGGTCATAGCGTTCTTCCTTGTGCAGACCGCTGTCCACGACGTGCACAATGTCGTTAACTGTGATGGAGGTTTCGGCAATGTTGGTGGCCAATACAATCTTGCGTACCCCGAGTGGAGGCTGCTGGAATATGGCCTTCTGGTCCATCATGGGGATATTGGAGTGCACTGGTGGATAGCAAGATGCAAAAGGGCTTCACACACTGTTCAGCCAGAAGAGTTCCATATTGAGGGCAAGGCAAGAAGTTGGATCCCTCACCCAACCCTGGCCCTGATACAACTGAAGTCCAAATGGTCAAAGTGAGAAAGAGACAAGGCCCACTTGAGTGAGTATAGGCTGGGTCACTCCCTACCACAGAGAGCCAGACTCACTACTGTGCAGAAGCTCACCTGGTAAGATGAGGTACTTGCTTTCATGCATGCCCAGGGCTTCCTGGAGCCGTTGTTGCACTCCTTTGATTTCTTGCCAGCCCGGCAGAAAGCACAGGATGCCACCTGTAAAGGAACCCTGCAGCCATGAGCTGGTTGGTCCAGCTAGTAGGAAAAGGGAGTAGCTGACAACTGGGGGGAAGCACCCACCTGGCTCCCCACGGGCATCGATGTGCAGAACCAGATCTGTCACAAGGTCCAAGTCAAGTGCACACTCGTCTTCAGACTGGAGTGGGGGAAGAAAGGCCACTAACAGTCATGGGGTGGGCTCACACACAGGACACAGTGGGGGAAGAAAG
>JANHMN010000020.1:622731-644269 GCA_030674055.1 Rhabdomys pumilio | reverse complement strand
CACACACAGGACACAGTGGGGGAAGAAAGGCCACTCACAGTCATGGGTGGGCTCACACACAGGACACATGAGCAGCCACTCGGTGTGTAGACTCTAGCCCACACATACTTGTCACACATAAAGCATAACTATTCCCCAGGTTTTATCAAGGAGATAGGCTTGGGAAGAAAATAATGATCTATCAGAAGGATGGAGAGGAGGGAATTCAAAGGAAAGCTCCAGACCCTGGGGTACAGGGGTGTCCCTCACCTCATGGTGCCGATGCCGGTGTGGGTACTGGTGTTTACCAAGCTTAGCCAAGATGTCCTCCAGGTAGTGTTCCTTGACAGGATACATGAAGCCAGGTACCTTGATAACAGGGCAGCCCCCAAAGTATCGGGAAAATCGCTCATTATCTCCCGTAGCACTCATGAGCACCAGCCGCAGGGCTGGATTGAGCCTCTGCAGGCCCTTGAGCAGAATCAGCAGGAAGTCTGTGTTCACATCCCGCTCATGGACCTCATCCACAATGACGTGGCTCACACCCTCTAGGCTAGGGTTGCTCTGCAGCTTCCGGAGTAGGATACCCACGGTGCAGAAGAGCAGCGCCCCACCTCGGGATGGAGGCTTGCTTTCCAAGCGTACCTGGAAACCCACATTCCGGCGCAAGGAGGGGCCCAGTTCATGGCTGACCCGCTGCGCCACTGACACAGCTGAGATCCGGCGAGGTTGTGTGATGATCACATTGCAGCGGGCACCTCGACCCTCAGTCACATAGCGCTCCAATAGCAGCTGAGGGATACGTGTGGTCTTCCCACAGCCTGTGTCCCCAGAGATGACTACCACTGGGTGTTGTTCAATGGCACTGAGGATAGTGTCCCGATGAGGGTCCACAGGTAGCTGGGGGGCCTCCTGCCAGATTGGCCCTCTCCTCCGCCACAGCTCTAGCAGGCTCTGGCTCAGGCGCACCTCCTCTGCTTCCGACATGGGCATGTATGGCTTGCCTGTGATAGGGTCACTCAAGGGCCCTGAGTCCTTGCCTAAAGGCAAGATGTCATCACTCTGCAGCCGGAGTTCTGGGGAAATCCATGAACTGTCCACCGGGTACTAGAGGATGAAGAAACAGTAAAAATGACAGGGTGCCTGCCTTCTCCATACAGTCAGCCCTCCAAAGGTTTCACCTGAGTCACATGGTTGGGGCCCAACCTACTGAGCAGAGCACTTGGGCTGTGGCTGCCCTGACACCTCATAGGCATGAGTAAGGGGATTTAGGGCCAGGGAAATAAGGCTCCCTGCTCAGTGGGAAAAGAGGACTTCCTGTGCCTGTTGTAGGCAGAAACAGCCTTCAGTCTGGAGAGGGAGACAGTGGGGTGGAAGACAGGATGCTTACATGACTCAGGAAGGCCTCTATCTTGCGAAGGATGGGCTCAGGAACCTGGATGGTACATGGCCGGCGCTGGGTCTCACCCAACTCACGCAAGGAGGCCAGGTTGTACATGGCATGGGTAAGCGGCTCATTGTTCCTGTCCACAAGGCCCAGGCTCTGTAGAAGGACATGTTATAGCTCAGTCTATGTTCCTAGACTAGACGGGTAAGCAATCTAGATTTTGGTTTTAGTGAATAAAGGATAAATGAGGAGATACTAAGATAGTGTCAATCTCCATAAAGTTATTAAAAAGCCAACTAGTTAAAATTAATTTAGGAACTAAACTTTAGTCAGGCATGGTACTGCTGCCTAAAATCTCAGCACTCAGGAGGTAGAAGTAAGAAGCTTTCACAAATTCCAGGCTAGCATGGGCTATACAGTACAACTCTATCTTAGGTCAAAAAAAATTTTTTTTAACAACTAAATGTTGCCCAGGCAGTGTGGTGCAAGAACAGCCTCTTGTGGTGTGTCCACAGCCTTCAGGTATCCCAGACCAATCTCATCCCCACAAACTCCCAACACACACCTGAGGCAGTAGGCAGGCCCTTGAAGACCCTATTCCACAAACTCTCCCTGTGTAGACTCACCACGGCTTCCCCACCCAAATCCTGCTAGCAGGTCCTGCTGGTAACTTTCTGGACAGTGCCATCTGTGACCTCATCATACAGAAGCGCATGGAATGTCCTGTAAATGTCTGAACATGATAAAATAGTCCCTTTAAAGCACAATCCTTGTTTGCCTCACTACATGCTGAAAATCCCCTCATGAGATGAAATAGGACTTTTAAGCAAATGTGAGCCCATGAGTCTTCCTTACCTTTGTGTTTCTCTCGTGTGCAATGTCTGCTCAGTCCATGCTCCCCATGAAGGACGTTTTCCCACTTCTACCTCTGCTATAACTTAAGGCCTAGTGCTTAGACCACCAAAGGCCCTAATGCTACCCCTTTGCTGTCGGCATGTGTCAGCTGGTCAGCCAGCTGCCCAGCACTAGGCCCCTTCCCTGACAGCTCCTCCCATGCACATGAACTGAAACTGCAGACTCTTACTAAACATCCTGCAGGGAGACACTCTCTCTGACTCCACCTCCTGTTTGCAACTTTTTTTTTTCTGAATTTGTTTTGTTTTTTGTTTTTGCCTTTTTCCCCTAGAGACTGAGTTTCTGTGTATATCCCTAGCTGTCCTAGAAACTCACTCTGAAGACCAGGATAGCCTGGAACTAAAGAGATCCACCTGCCTCAGCCTCCCAAGTGCTAGGATTAACTCTGAGTGCTGAGACTGAAGGCACGCACCACCGCTGCCACCACTGCCAGCACCCTGCCAGTTTTTTGTTTCTTTTTTCTTTTTTTTTAAATACAGCCTTGCTATGTAGCACAAGGCAGCCTTGATCTTACGACGATCTTCCTGCCTTGCCTCCCGAGTACTAGGTTAATAGTACAAAGTACCACCAAGTCATAAACTCCTCATATTCTCCAAGTTGACAGCTGTATCTTTCACCATCAGAGGGATGTAAGACATGGGTCCCAGAACCAAATTCACTTATTTACACCAGACCAGTAAAGCAGGCTCATTTCATTCTGCAAACTGAAACTGAACCTTCATCACCATGCATCAGATGAACTCACTTCTCTTGTTAATCAGGCACAATGTTAATTCCAAATCTGTGGCATTAGCTAATGCCAAAGCTCCTTCAAGGGAACTGTTAGAACACAGTGGTACAGTGGCCACCAAGCATGAGGAATACCCTAGATTCAATCCCCAATTCTAGGAAGAAAAAAAAGTTTGGCAGGCTTACTAGTATTCAACAATAATGGACCATTTGGGATGCTGAGACAAGACTGTGAGTTGGAAGCCAACCTGAGCTACATAGCAGGTACCAGGCCAAGCTGAGCTGTTGTATGGCCCTGTTGCAAAAGGAAGCTGGTAGAGGGCAGGCTGGAGATGTAGTTAAGCTGGTTAGTCAGTCAGCTGCCTAGCATGTGAAGCTCTGGGTTTGGTCCCCAGCACTGCAAGGTAGCATAGGCACCTGGGAGGTGGATGCAGAAAGACCAGAACTCAAGGTTATCCTTCACTGTGTGAGCCTGGGATAAACCAGATCCTGTCTTGAGAAGGGCATGTTTGGGACCCACTTTGATGGCCTGAGCTTGGTCACTGGGATCCACATGGTAAAAGAAGAGAACTTACTCCTGCATATTTCCTCTGACCTCCACATGGATGTCATGGTGTACACAATAAAGAAATGTTTTAAAAAGGGGTAGAGGAGCCGGGCGGTGGTGGCGCACACCTTTAATCCCAGCACTTGGGAGGCAGAGGCATGTGGATTTCTGAGTTCGAGGCCAGCCTGGTCTACAGAGTGAGTTCCAGGACAGCCAGGGCTACACAGAGGAAACCCTGTCTAGAACCCCCCCCCCAAAAGGGGGGGGGCACACAGCTTTCCAGATGAAGGACACACTGCCATCACCTTACTGTCTCTTCCTCAGTTTTCATTCTAGCTGCACATCAGGTTATCCTCTTGGCCACCATGGTAAACAGAATCTCTCTGGGCACCTAGGCTCTGGCCAAGTGTTAAGGCTAAGCTCCCAGGTACAGTCACTGTGCGAAGACTGGGAAAGAAGACATAGGAACAGTGTTGACAAATATCTGGGTACAAAGAGTCTAAGGCCTGGTGAGTTTTACTACCTTGGAAAGTAGACCAATCTGTCATAGGCAAAGGGACTTACCTTCAGTTTCTTGCAAGCCAAGGCTGCTGCCTTATTCTCAGCCTCAGCTTTGCGGCGCCCTTTGGCGACAAAGGTCATGGGACAGGGCCAGAGCAGTGTGAGTGTAGCCAGCTTGGTCTTGGTGCCCACAGTATGGAACTGCATGAGGTTCTACATGGAAGAGAAGTAGGAAGTTACAAAAAGCAGGGAATGCAAAGAGATTGCTGGGTGATGTAAGCACTTCAAGGAACCCAGAGATGGACTTAACCATGATCTACAGGACCAAAGAGCCAGACCAGACTCGGCATGACCAGACATGGTTCTTCATGTACTGTGACTTCCTTTTTGTCCCTCTGCTTTATGTCCTTCACCCAATGACCCTGTATGACCCTAGTTCTGAACTTGTTCTCAATTTCTGTAGTAGAAGATGGGGTTCATACAGTGCCACTACCTGTCTTCCTAACCCTCATCCGATTAGCACTTTCAGGAAAGTCTGGGGCTGAAACTGTAAACAGGAGTCAAATCCTAGGCATGTCCTGACAGGGTAAAGGCTTTATACCTCCTTATCAGCCCTCCTGAGAGCCCTGCTGTAGCATCAGTGATGTCACTTACAGGCTAGGAATCAGGCACCCCTCCTACTCTTTCATACTCCTAACCCACCACTGGGTCCCAGGTCTGGAACTTCTAATCAGCAGTGCCCACCTATACTGTATGGCTGTTTTCACTTTTCCTCTGGCTCTGCTACCTTATCCTTTCTATCCAGCAAGGATCCTATATCCTTCTAGGTGGCCTAGGTAGGAGCTAAGACAGATACCCTCAGCCCTGCCCCATCCCCAAGGCTCCTGTCCTGCTTAGCCTTGGGAGAGATAGGTACAAACACGTGGGCTGCTCTGCTCGTGCTCACACCTTCAGGAGAGCCAACTCACCTTAGCTGTGGAGGAGGATGTTGCAATCTGAATCACTTTGGCCAGAAGGTTCTTGGGAAGTGGAAACTGGGTCAGAGCTCTAATAGCACTGTCATCATCTGTCATTTCAAAGGAGCCCCCCCTATGAAGACAAACAGTTGAGGTAAAAAAAAAAATCTGCTGTCTTCTTAGGCAAGTTCTTTGGGCCTTCAAGGTTGGGTTACAGTGCTGATGTGACAGGTAGGTAGGAGGCATGAGATGATGGGGCCAGGCTCTACTGCCTCTTCAGTCACACAGCAGAGCCCACACTCCCCCAGCTTTTCCAGAAAGAAGCAAAGTGGTCGCTGTGTGAACTGGAAAGAATGGTCATGTACAGTCTGCAGGAACCCAGCCATACCCTAAGACAGTAACGTACTACCTCATCCCATCCCCTCATATAGGGGGAGACTCACTGAGCAACAAGCTATGACGACTGAAGTGTTGGGCAAAGCCCTCCCATATCTAAAGGCTTAGAGAAGGTCAATCCTGTGTCAAGATGTGGCCAGGGTCCCCACATCCCTCTTAACAGCAGTACCTTGAGTCCCTGAGTGGGTTGTGGGAGTCTTGCTGGGTCATGGACAGAAACTCCGTCACATCAATGGTCCCCTCTTCTAGCTCTTCTTCCTCATCTTCCTCTTCCTCTCTGCCTAAGGATCGGGAAAGTCCTCCAGGACCCCCTGGCCGAATGTTCTCAGGATTCAGCTGCCGCCAGGAAGTTGGAGGCATGGTGGGTTCTGGGCGCCACCAGCTCTCAGATGGAGACCCAAAACGATCAGCTAGTACTCGGTATTTGGCTGCATCAAACAGCTCATTCCGTGGACCCAGCAGACCCCAGCCCTGTTGGGTAAAGAGAACCGTTAGGATCACCATAGTTACACCTCAGTCAGCTTGTGCTGGGCTCTGCTATGCATTTCTCATCCCCGGCCAGAAATGGGAATAAAAAATACACTTAAATCCAGATATGATGGTGTACCCCTGTTATCCCAGCAATGGAAGCTGAAAGAAAAGGATCTTGTCATCCAGGCCAGCATTACCTGCAGTGAAACCATCTCAAAAAAACAGTAACAAAGAGAAAGAAGGACAAAAGAAAGGGAAGGAGAAAAGATCTTAGAAATGTCGGGATCTGCAAGATATAGGGGCAAATGTCTGACTGAAACCCTATGTCTCCCAGGCCAAGGCAGGAAGATCACTTAAAGTTGTAAATAGATCTGCATGGCTTGGTCTCAGTAAAACAAAAGTGAGAAATGAAATAAGCTAGTTCATTACAGATCTTTAAAAAAAAAAAAAAAAACAAACCAGCAACAGAGCCCCTAGGCACAGTGGCTCACTCCTGCAGATACAGAACTCACTGAAGCAGATAAAAGTTCAAGACCTAGCTGGGTTCCATAGTTTGAGACCAGCCTGAACAAAACAACCAAACAAAGCAACAAACAAGTAACAAACACACACACACACACACACACAAAAAAAAAAAAAAAAAAAAAAAAAAAACCCACAAGGGGGGTGCACACCAGTAATCCAGCACTCAGGAGGCAGAAGCAGGCGGGTCTCTTGAGTTTGAGGATAGCCTGGTCTATAGAAAAAGTCCTGGGACAGCCAGGGCTACACAGAGAAACCCTGTCTGGAAAAACCAAACAAAAAACCAGGGAGCCAGAGGAGCAAAAGAGACAGCACACCATGATCTGCAAAGCCACAGTAACAGGGCGATTAGGAATTAAGTGGCCCACAATGTCAAATAGATACCATTTCTAACACAAGAACCCTGTCAGACATATACTACAAAACAATCCAAAATGTGTTTTAAAACCATCTGTAAAATAAATATTCAGTATGGATTCAAAAGTCAATGGAAACTAAGTTGCACAGGTGTTTACTGCAGAAACTTAGCCAACAAAGAGATGAAGGAGTAGGCTGAAGAGATGGCTCCGCCTGTAGGAGAATGTGCTGCTTGCACAGAGGACCTTACCTCACAACAGCTTAAGATCTTGTTTCTTAGGTACTATATTCACATGAACACACTGATCCACATACACATATACATATGCTTACATGTATAAGGTGCAGGAGCAGCAGCTCAGTGGTTACAAGCACCAGATACTCTTCTAGAGGATCAGAGTTTAATTCCCAGCACCCACATGGAGTATCACAAACATCTGTGTGACTCTAGTCTCAAGGGATGTATCACCCTCTGCTGGCCTCCATAGGTACCATACATATACACACACAAAGGTAAACACCCATATAAACACACAAAAAAGTTAAAAATCATAAAAAAAAAAAAAAGGAAGAAAGAAAGAAAAGAGCTACGAAAAGCAGTCAGTGGTGGAAAGCTCGCCTTGCACGTGCCCTGGGTCAATCTTCAGCACAGCAAAACAAACAGAAAAAAGAAAAGAAAAAACACAAACTTTAACAGTAACAAAATGAATAATATACCTGGGTTAAGATGTTTATCCTAAGGAGATAGAATACTTGAACACTGAAAATAATAAATATAGAATGAAAACACACTCAATGAAATCCCTACTAAAACCAAAAAGAAATGTCAAACACAAAAACAACAAATGTTCTAAAACTCACAAAATACCAAAACCACTCCCAACAGCCAAAACAATCTCAAGAAATGTGAAGTTAGAGAAATTACACTTCCTTTCTTAAACACAAGGTGTAATAGATGAACTCAGCGTCTAGGTTGTCACACATCACTAATTCCTTTGCCCTTTCCTGATCTTCATGAACACCAGGCACTGGTCTGTTATACATGTATGCCAGCAATACACATAAAATAAATATCTTTAAATTTTTTTCTCTCAAACCAGTGGTGGGGGCACACACCTCCAATGCTAGCACTTAGGATTAAAGTCCCAGCACTCAGGCAGGCACAGAGCCTGTTTCACATTAGTCAATTCTAGACAAGCCAGGGTACAGTGAGACCACATCTGAGAAAAAAGTTGAAGCTTTTTTCCTTTTTTTTTCAATTTTAAAATAAGACATAGGCTGGGGAGTCAGAAAGACCTGTCAGTAAAGAGCTTGCCAAATAAACATGGAAGACCTGAATTCAATCCCCAACTCTGATGTAAAACTCCAGGTAGTGGTGGTGCACACTTTATAATCCCAGGGCTGGGGAGGCAGACAGGTGAATCATGGGACATGCTAGGCAGCCAACCAGGCCAGATGTGGTGAGTGAAGACTCTGTGTGTTCAAGGATAGCTTGGTCTACATCAGTAGTTCTCAGCTAGCCAAGCTACACAGTAAGACCTTGTCTCAAACAATCAAATGAATAAACAGAAAAACAGCCGGGCAGTGGTGGCGCACGCCTTTAATCCCAGCACTTGGGAGGCAGAGGCAGGCAGATTTCTGAGTTTGAGACCAGCCTGGTCTACAGAGTGAGTTCCAGGACAGCCAGGGCTACACAGAGAAACCCTGTCTCCAAAAGCAAACAAAAAAACCAAAAACAAACAAACAAACAAAACCAGAAAAATAATATAGACTTCTCAGGAATAACACCTGTAAAGAACCTCAGGATGACACAGCTATATGTAATACAGACACAGACACACACACACACAACACAACACAACTAGGAAATGGGAAGGGCTCCGTTCAGTTGAATGCTGAACACTGTATCAACATCACAAGATGTCCCTGGAAACAGAGAGCCTCACCTTGAATAGCTGGCAGGCTGCTGCTGCCGCCTGCCGCTCAGCGTCGATCTTCTTGCTGCCATAGCCTTCCACCTCCACGCTCTTGGGCCACTTAATGTGCAGGGTAACTTTCTGGGAAAATGAAAAGCAAATGAAGTGGGAACGGTAGCCTACACCTGTAATCCAGAAGATCATGCTACAAAGTAAATTCCAGGACAGGTTCGGATGTATAAGACCCTGTAGCAAAAATCAACAAGCTGGGTGTGGTGGCACAGGCTTTTAATCCCAGCGCTCCAAAGGCAGACCCAGGTGGATCTCTTGAGTTCAAGACCAGCCTGGTCTACATTTCCTGAGCAGCCAGAGATAAACAGAGAAACCCTATCTCAAAGCAAACAACCAACCAAAAAGAACCTTCACTCAGAATTGGTTTCCCTGAATGCTTCTGTGAGGTCTAGGCTCTACAACACTTGGAGCAAGAGTCATTACCATCACTTCTCTCCTGCATCCCTTGTTATACAAGGGACCAAAACCATGAAGTATTTGCAAGGGCCTCTTTGACAAAATGAGTACTCCTCACGCCACATGCTATGTTTTCGATCCCTAACAAAGCACATGCAGGACTGGTGATTCTTCAAATTGAGTTGTATTATGAGATTCTCTTCTGAGTTCACAGTGGCACACATCTATAAGTCATTTTTCATGTGTATAGAATACCTTCAGGATCTGAAAAGTGGAGACAGGAAAACCAGCAATCCAAGGCCAGATCTTGCTATGGAGTAAGTTCTAAGTTAACCTAGTCTACACAAAACCCTACCTCGACAAAAAGCAAACGATCAGTGCCACATGTCTTTGATCTCAGCATTTGAGAGGCAGAGGCAAGCAGATCTGAGTTCAAGGCCAAGCTGGTCTCCAAAATGAATTCCAGGACACCCAGGGATAAAGAAACCCTGTCTAGAAGAACAAAAACAAACCAGAATTTTTTGGCCTCTTTGAAAAAAAAAAAACTTGAATGGGAAGAGTAGCTAGTTTTCTCTGAGTCAAACCAGTGTTTCACTCAGCCATCAATAGAGTTACCTTTTTCTTCGGTCCATTTGTGTGCACATAGACTAGCTTGTCTTTTGCATGTGAGATGCCAAGGGCTCTTCCGATCACACTGTTGAGAAGGTTTTTAGGCTGTGGAAACTCTTTTAATAGGTCCCTAGAAGCTAAGAAAATAAGAATGAAATCATTATAATTATTTTTCTTTTGAAACTCTGTAAAGTAGGTAGGTAGGTGTAGGTGTGTATGGTGTGTGTGGTGTGTGGTGTGTGTGTGTGTGTGTGTGTGTGTGTGTGTATCAATCAAAATCACTCTAGGCTGAAGATGTTGGCTCAAGCACTCAATGGGAGTTAGGAGTCCTTGGAAAGGGCTGGATGGTCAATAAATTCTGTGAGTCTGATGTCTAAAAGAAGGTACTCAAGCCAGGCAGTGGTGGCGCATGCCTTTAATCCCAGCACTTGGGAGGCAGAGGCAGGCGGATCTACCGAGTGAGTTCCAGGACAGCCAAGGCTATATAGAGAAACCCTGTCTCGAAAAACAAAAAAAAGAAAAAAAGAAGGTACTCAAAAAACAAACAAAATGCAGGGTGGTGATGAACCTTTTACCCAGCACTCAGAAGGGAAAGGCAGGCAAGTCTCTGAGTTCAAGTCCAGCCTGGTCTACAGAGTGAGTTCCAGGACAGCCAAGGCTACACAGAGAAACCTTATCTCAAAAGCAGCAACAACAAATCCAACCAACCAACCATCCAACCAAATAAAAAAAAAAAAAAAAACTAAAAAAATCTTCCACCTATACACAGGAGAGATCAAGACCTTCCTAAAGCAGTACACACAGTCAGAAGGACAGGCCCCTTGCAGACCAAGATGAGATCCCGATTCTAAAGATTTTGCCTCCACTCTCAACTAATCCCAGCAGTCTGCACAAATCCTCTCTAAAGTTCACAGGAAGGGCTCACAACCAAGGCAAGGCATGAGCCAGCCCTCCTATCTCCCTGACGTAAGGGACAGGGGCATCAGGTACCAGGAGGCCATCTCTTCCCTTTCACTCATTCTCTCATTAACCTCAGAACAAAAATGCCTGAGATACCTCAACTAGCAGCAGCTCCTGCCAGACACAGGGCTTAGTTGGACCACAAGGATTCAACAACAAAATGAAGTGCCCATTCACACACAGAGTCAGAAATCTTCAGAGGTTCTTTTTTTTTTTTTTTTTGCTACCTTCAGCATCTGGCATTACATTCACCTTATATCATGCCACAGTGGAATTGATCCATAGAGTATCATGTACTTGGTCCATCATAATCATTTGGGAAGTTTTCACATAGCAGTGGATACAGTATTCTTCAATGGGTACCTGAGAATGCCAGTAATGTTCAGGTAGGATCTGTATTTAATTCTTATGGCTTTTAAAAAATTCATTTATTGCTGGGCAGGTGTTAAAAACTTTTAATCCCTTGGGATTAAAAACTTTAATCACTTGGGAGACAAAGACAGGTAGATCTCTGTGAGTTTCAGGCCAGTCAGGGGTATATACTGAGACCCTGTGTTTAAAAATCTCTTATTTCTGTGTGTGTACACATGTATGTGAGGTCAGAGGATAGCCCTGGCAAACCTGCTCTCTCGCTCCACTGTGATCAGTGGCTGGAACTTGGCTTTATCTACCAGACTTGGACTTAATCGATTTTACCAGCTGAGCCATCTCACCAGTGATGCATTTTGAAAACATTCTTCCAAAACTTCTGATATAACCTAGTTATCTAGTTTGGGATATTTACCCGGGGTAGACTTCTGTGTCAACTAGCACAATAGGAGGGTCCTGCCTGGACCACTCTCCTAAAGGCAGTGTTATAAACCATGCAAGAATCAAGTACTTACTAAACAGTACCTAAGCAGACTCAAGGAGAGTTGAACCCGTCTTGCAGCCCCACTTTAAGCACAGGTATGCACAGAGATCTTCAAGACGGGTAAAGGCCAGCTAGCTCACTCCACCTATCTTAATGGCCATGATGTTCTCGGCAGTTCTATTCTATGTACTAACCATGAACAATAAAACTACCGGCCACCAAAGAAGACATTGTGTCTCTATTTGATTTTCTGAAATTAAAGGTTTATTTGGGGTAAGTCCAACTGTGATGTCGGAGCTAATCCTCAATGCCACTCAACCTGGCAGAAGTAGGATATTCAAGTGATTCCCCCGATCCATCTACATGCAGGCGTGCTGTAGATATGTCTAGGTGGACCTAAGGCACATCAGGCTTTCTAACAGGCAAGGCAGAGACTCACAGATGTAAACTATTTAAACTACTTTCAAGAATAAAGCTTTGACCTGCGAGGCCGGCCGCTGTCCCGCACCCCTCGCTTGTCTTCCCTAGTCAAGGACATAGCAGCCAAATCTCAGCTTCACTATCCTCACCGTTCACCATGCTTCCGTCACCCTCCCCAGGCTCGCTAGGGGCCACCTCTGATTCGACCTCGGCAGCTTCCTGAATGCCATCGGGGCGGACAAAGCTTGATGAGAAGCCGCGCGAGCATCCTTGTCGCCCGGCAGCGCGGGGATCCGGCGGCCGGAGGCGCGGAGAGACGCCAGCAGCCAGCGCCATGAGCCGCCTGGCAGCCGCCATCGCGATCCCACCAGTCCCCGCGGCCCCAGACCGCGACAGTACCTTCGAGGGCTCAGCAACCGGCAGCAGTACCGTACGCCCTCTGCTGGCCTGGGGGACTCGCTGCCGACCTGAGAGCAAGGAAGCTAGGATGCAGCTAGCATGCAGCTAGGATGCATATCATGGCCTATGCCTCCTCACCTGGAAATCCAAACCAAACTAGGCATCTGGATCTCAACCAGGAAAGGGAATAGGATACTTTTAAAAAAAATAGCGCTAGGTATTTCCTCAACGTCCATTCAAGAAACTGAGCCAAGTTTCCTCCAGGTCCTACACATGGTAAATAAATTCCTTACAGGCTGCTTTGTAATGCCTGACTTGGTTGCAGACACAATGCTAAGGAAGCAGTGCACCCATCTCCTATAGGTAACCCTGGTGACGACTCTAAAATAGGGAAGTCCTCTTGAATATAAACTGATTTATCCCCTGGACTGAAGTCAAGGGAGACTACTTTTGGGCACTATGCCAAGAACTGAACTGACTCCACAGTTAAGAGTGGAGTCCTGACAGGCGGTGGTGGTGCACACCTTTAATCCCAGCACTTGGGAGGCAGAAGCAGGCGGATTTCTGAGTTCGAGGCCAGCCTGATCTACAGAGTGAGTTCCAGGACAGCCAGGGTTACACATAGAAACTCTGTCTCGAAAAACCAAAAAAAAAAAAAAAAAAAAAAAGAGTGGAGTCCTGTGGTTCCTCACTTGTGTGAAGTCTGTGCAATGCCACTTCCAAACTACTAAACCTGAATTTTATTCCTCTTCTGTCTCTTAGGGCTCTTGAGGACTTGGAAGGGCTGGGAATGAGACTGGATCTGAAAGCAGTGGCTATGCGGAGAGTGGGCATAGGAGTCTCAGGACCTTGGGAGAAAGCTTTGCAGAGAGGTTGGCAGATTAAGTTGGGAAGAAGAAATTTGTTTCATTCCTGCCATGACTTGAATAATCCCCTGGAGGGCTCATTAAAACATATCACTGCTAGGCATGGTGTTTGTACTTATACATTTAATCCCAACACTTTTAAGGCAGAAGCAGGTGGACTGCTGAGGTTGACGTGAGTTCTAGGACAGCCAGGACTACACAGAGACACCCTGTTTCAAAAAAACAAAAATAAAATAAATAAAACATATTACTAAGCTGGTTGTAGTGGTGCAAACCTTTAATCTGGGCACTTGGGAAGCAGAGGGAGGTGGATCTCTGTACATTTGAGGCCAACCTGGTCTTTCGGGACTGCCAAGGTACACAGAAAAACCATGTCTTGGAAAATGGAATAAGTGGTGAGACCTGCCTGGAACTCAGCACTCAGAAGCAGAAGCAAGACTGCTACATGCCCATGTCTAGCCTGGTCTCCATGCCATGTCTAGCCTGGTCTCCATGGACGCTCCAAGCTAACGTGCGTTATACACTGCACTGCAGCAAAAAAATAAGACAAACAAAACCCCACAAACACCAGGTCTGGGAATGGAGTTTAGTTCATAGTGCTTGCCCAGACTCCATAATTATGTTCACTATATCTGATCATCAGCACGGTAGAGTGGGAGCATGTCTCTGAATCCCACATTGGGAAGTGGAGTCAGGAGGATCAAGGTTCAAGGTCATCTCTGGCAAAAGAAAATAAAAAGTTGAGGCCAGCATGAGCCTCTATCTTTTTTTGTTTCTTTCTTTGTTTTTGAGACAGGTATAGCTCTGGCTGTCCTAGAACTCATTCTGTAGACCAGGCTGGCCTCAAAATCACAAAGATCCACGGGCCTCTACCACCCAAGTCCTGGGATTAAAGACATACACCACCACCACCTGCCTACATGAGCCACTATGCACATGCTGGACAGACATATATGAAGGCAAAACATCCATACACATAAAATTAATTTAAGAATATATAAATAAGCCAGACAATGGCCAAATAGCTCTAACTTTGAGGTCAGCCTGATGGATAGAGAGAATTCCAGGACAGCCAGGACTGCATAGAGAAACCTTGTTTATACATATACACATACACACATACACACACACACACACACACACACACACACACACACACACACACAAACATGATTCCCCAAAGGCTTTGCATTTGGCAGTGTAGCTCATTACTTTGTCGGGCCCTGGAAGGGTACCCTCGTTCTTGGGTTGTGAGTGTTCGGCCAATGGAGATTAGGCCTCGTGTCAGGAGCCTATGTTCTGGGGGCGTGGCCGAACACTCAACCCAAGAACCAGGATACCCTTCCACGGCCCAACATTACTTTGCCAGAAGTCTAACCAGTCCTCAAAGACTATAAACAGCCCAATTTTCTTCAAAAGGATGAAGATATTTATCACCAAGTCAGGGTGGGCACAATAGTGGCTGAAGATAAAGTGAGAACTGTGATGTTTCAAAGTTAAAGGAGACAAGTCTGGAGAAAAGACCCTCACCTAGAAGTGGCTCTGCCCATCAAGACCCCTGAGTAATGTACTCTGCTCTGCTTGGTCAGCCACAATGTTATGTGTATGGATGGTTTGCCTGCATATATGTCTGCCCACCAAGTGCACAGTGGCTCATGTGGGCAGGTGATGGCAACGCATGCCTTTAATCCCAGCACTTGGGTGGCAGAGGCAGGTAGGTGAATTCCAGGCATAAGTATGTTCACGCATGATTCTCGGCTTTGCTTCCAAAGAAGCCAAGCGCATGACTATACACAGAGCAGAAGCTGCTATGAACTGTTAATGTCTGAGCTCCATGATAGGACATGAGCATCTGCTGCGTCATTTTCTCTATTTTTGTTTGTTTTTTGTTTTTTTGTTTTTTTGTTTTTTGAAACAGAGTTTCTCTGTGTAGCCCTAGCTGTCCTGGAACTCACTCTGTAGACCAGGCTGTCCTCGAACTCAGAAATCTGCCTGCCTCTGCCTCCCAAGTGCTGGGATTAAAGGTGTCCATCACCACTGCCTGGCCATTTTCTCTATTTTTAAAAAACATTTTAAACAGACGCCTGAAATTTTATGCTAAAAATACAAAGAAACCAAAGTGGCTGGAGAGGGGTTTGGTGGCTAATAGCAGTGGCTGCTCTTTCAGAGGACCCAGATTAAATTCCCAGTATCCACATGGTGGCTCAGACCTGTTAGTAACTCCAGTACAGGGGATCTGACACCCTCACACAGACACATGCGGGCAAAACACCAATGCACACAAAATAAAAATTAATCATCAAGAAAAACGAAAAGAAGGTCAGCATTGTAGCTCATGCCTATAATCCCAGTACTTGAGGCAGGAGGATTTGAGAGTATAAGGTCAGCCTAGGATTCAAAATAAGACCCTATCTCTAAAACTAGCTCCCCACGATTCACAGAAACATGGAAGGAGAGAACTGACTCAACAAAGCTGTCCTTTGACCTTTACCAGACACACATATACACATTTATACACAGTAACAACAAATAAAACCCGAAAAGAAATACCAGGCAGTGGTGGCGCACGCCTTTAATCCCAGCACTTGGGAGGCAGAGGCAGGTGGATCTCCAAATTTAAGGCCAGCCTGGTCTATAGATTGAGTTCTGGGATAGCCAAGGCTACACAGAGAAACCCTGTCTCAAACAAAGGAAAACAAAAACTGGATTATATTAAGAATGTGGAAAAATAATAAAAATCAATTATACAGAGTTCTCAGAGCTGGCATCATCCTAGCAGATTTTTCACTCCACAAATACCAGCGACTCCTGTAAAATCAAGGCAGCTCTTCAGACAAGATTTGGAAGGCTTCTGTTTCTATCATCTCCTCCCAAGAGTTCAGAGTAGGTACTGGCAAATCATTGACTGCACACCAAATCCAGGCCACTGCTGTTACTGTAAGGTCTTTGTTGGTATTTGAAACATAGTACCCTTTACAATAGTCTTGCCTTGTACTTGCTATTGCTAGTTAGCCAAAGATGACCTTGAACTACTGATCCTGTGGACGGCAGGGAGTACAGTGTGTGCCAGCACACCTGAGCTACTCACTGCTGGGGGTGGGGAGGTTGAATTCAAGCTAGGAAAATACTCTTGCCAACTCAAATGCATCTTTAGCCCTATATGGAAGTTTGAATGAAGCACAGCTATGCTAATTTGCATATGTAATATTAATTATTATTAATATTAATTATATCTATCTATCTGCTATCATGACAGAGTTAATTGTGACAGAAAAACATGACAGCAAAACCTGAAATATAACTGGACATAGTGACTCATGAATTTAACCCCAGCACTCAGGAGGAAGAAGGCAAATCTCTGAGTTCCAGGACAACCTAGTCTACATAGAGAGTTCAGGCCAAGCAAAGCTACAGAGTGAGAACTTATCTAAAAAAAAAAAAAATACTGGCCTCAAATTCACAGAGCTCTGCCTGGCTCTGCCTCCCTAGTGCCAGCATTAAAGACATGCTCCACCATAGTACAGCTGAGATGACCAAACTGTGCTATTCACATATTCACATACACACACACACACACACACACACACACACACACACATACACACACACTATATATATATATACTTTTTTTAAAGATAGGTTCTAGTATATATATATATATATATATATATATATACACACATATATATATAGTTTATTAACATAGAAATATTTCTTTGTATTTAATTTATATTTTATTAATTTTTAGTGTATATGCATGTTCGTGAATCTCCTTCCACCATGAGTGCCAGGGATTGAACTCAGGTCATCAGGATAGCATGACAATAACTATTACCTGCAGAGCCAACTCAGCAGCTCTCAGAGATATTTCTGTCCACTTCTGGATCAGGCAGAACATCTCCACTAGACAGAATCAAGGTGTAAAGGATCTGGGTCTGCAGGGGAATGTTTAGGAGCTTAAGCTTTGCTTATATTTTTGATTCAAGGTATTACTCTATAGCCCAGACTGAACTACAACTAATTATGTAGCCCAGGCTGCCAAAAACTTGTAGCAAGTTTTTGCCTCATCCTCCCAAGTGTTGGAGTACAGGTAGAAGCTGACATGTTTAGGAAGTGAAACTTTACAGCACTAAAAGACAACAAACAGAAACCCAAGACAACTGAGGCTCTGTGCAAACCACAGTACCTTTTAAGGAAATATGGGACTATCAACACCTAAACCACCAGAGCTCTCAGCCAGCATGTGGCAACTTACTCAACTTATCATATTCAAAATGATAAGACATGGTCAAGCTGACTGGAGATATGAAGAAGAGGTCTCGAGTCAGGTAAGCAGCCCCCACATGTGAAAGCCACATATCCCTTAATCAGGAAAAACCACAATTGCATAAGGAATGCACAAAAAGAGCACACTGTGGCCTTGGGCCTGGGCAGATTATCCTGCAGGATTTTGAGTGCTCCATGCCTCAGTTCAGGGCAGGAGGAAAAGACGCAGAGAACATTTACAGGTAAGGTTGGTTTTGGTTTTTTGATATATTCACCCTTATTTTGGAAGGAGGCTTTGGTAAGAGATTTGGTAAGAGTATGGGGATAGGTTGGAAAAGAGATGATTCGGTTTTTCAAGATAGGATTTCTCTGTGTAGCCTTGGCTGTCTTAGAACTCTCTGTAGACCAGGCTGGCCTGGAATTCACAGAGCTCTGCCTGGCTCTGCCCCCCTAGTGCTAGCATTAAAGACGTGCTCCACCACAGCACAGCTGAGATGATCATTTTTTGCTTTTAATTCCAAACTGTGCTATTTATTTTATTTGAACACTAGAGATATACTATTTTTACCACATACCTTCTCCTTCTATTGGGTACAGGGAGATAAAATATAATGCACTTATGTACCCAAGACTCTCGAGCCTCACGTTTTCCTGCTGTTGGATTACAGGTGCTTATGCCCACATCTAGCGTTCACAGCTCCTTCCTTTTATTTTTATTTTTATTTTTTAAGAATTATTTATTTACTTTATATATGTGAATACACTCTTTCTATCTTCAGACACACCAGAAGAGGGCACCGCATCAGATCCCATTCAGATGGTTGTGAGGCACCATGTGGTTGCTGCGAATTGAACTCAGGCCCTCTGGAAGAGCAATCAGCACTCTTAACTGCTGAGCCATCTCTCCAGCCCCACACAGCTCCTTCTTAAAGGCAGAAGTTCCAGTGAAGCCTCTAGAGTACCAGGTGCATAACCTAGAGCCCACCTACCAGGAAGCGAAGGAGAGAGGATTGCTTGAGCTACAACTTCGAAGCCACCTGTGCAATTTCAAAGGAAAATGAAAGCGGAGCAGGGGGAAGACAGCTCAGTGCTAGAGTGCTGGCATTGTGTCTGTGAGGCCTGATGTTTAGGGCCTTCCTAATACCACCACCAACAGCACACTCACACATGCACGCACACAGACACACAAAGGAAACAGAAGCAGCATGGGAGAAAAACAAAAAGCTTAACTGTATATGCACCTCAAGATGTCTTCTGCACACCCTGTGAATGCCTTCTGGAGGCACAGCAAGAGAAGCAGTGTGCAGCACCTATAAGTCACCACACAGGGCAGTTATCTATCCTGAGAGCATAGTATACTTCTTGGCAATCAAGGAGGCGTGTCCTACCTGACTCCTGGTTAACCCAAACAAACAGTCTTTGAGCTTAGCCACAGCACATCTAACACTGTCAGAGCCACTCACCTGCCATGTTGGAAATGTTAACGTTCAGCCTTTTCGAGTTACAGGGCATTTTAAGAAAGAAAAAAAAAAGGGCAATCAACTCTTGTTTTAGCAATGGTAGGGGGTGGCATTTCTGTAAAACCTAAGTCAGGTAGTCAGAGGGGTGCAAGTATGTATCTCTACTACACTGCTGCCAGAAGTCAGGGCTGGGATAGAGCAGAGGGCAATGAACTGGAAACTGCCTGGAAACGTGGCAGCATCACAGCCACAGAAACTGCTCCCCACACCTTTTCCAAGCTCTTGACCTTCAAAGCACTGTACAAAAACTAAACTAAGAAGGCTCATTCCAGATGTAGCAAAGACTCCGTGACCTAAAATACCATTCTTTCCAGTAGGCAGAGAGATATGAACAGGCAGTCCCAACAGGGAAGAGAGCCTGTCAAGACAAAAAGGCCACCAGGAATGTTGGGAAGGAAAGGATGCCGCTGTGCTCTGACTACTGACCCTATCCATAAGTACACGTGGGCCTCAGGTGAGCCATCCATCATTCATCTAAGTATTAGCATAGTCTTCCCTATCAAAAATATATGCCATATTGCCAAAGAATTGTCAGGTAGACTTTAACAACAGGAAAGTGTCTTGAGGTACTGGGGAAGATGGTGTGCAAGCATCCAAGATGGAGGGTACCAGGCTGGGTCAGGGCTCTGCTCTGATCCTGTTTCAAACATTTACCGTTTGAACAAGAAGAGCCCAGGAATTCCTACTAGCCTAGAAGCTTCTCCATCTGATGAGTTAACTCTTTTTAACATTCCTTTCAGGACACACATGGAGGCCCATGGAGACTGTATAGTCCAAGGTGCATAACCAAGAACCATGAAAAACCTATTGTAAGTGTTTGCTCACTTGGGGGTCTGTGTTCTCTGCCAAGCCCACCCTCATGACTCACATTCCAGAAGCATGTCCCCAGTACAGGGTTTCCACTACCACCCACCTACCCAAGCATCTCAGACCAAGCTCTTACTGAGGGCATGACTCCTCCTCTCTTACCTCGAGAGATGGTCCCTCCAGGGGCAGGGTTGACACACATGGGTGGAAGGCGGGGTGGAGGAAGCTTGCATTGACGCTGCCTGTGCTGGGTCCGATCTGGGGAGAAAGTAAACATACAAGGTGACATGTTCTCGCCTTTCCATCATTCCACTCAGTGGACACTTCTGAGTTAATTCACCCTGAGAATCCAAGTGGACCTCAGGAAAATACTGGAGAGCCAATCCCAGATTCTGAGGAGCAGGGCAGCAATGCTATGCAACAGAACAGTAACTGGCTTATAGACACACCAGAGACAGTAACTGGCTTATAGACACACCAGAAACATCCTTGTAGAACATCCCTTCTGACTCTCCAGAAGCCCTCGGACTACATCTACCCTTTATGAAGTTTGGTTTCATTTTTCTGAGAGAGTGTATCAAATAGACCAGGCTGCCCTTGAACTCATTATATAACCAAAGATAATTTGAACTCTTAGGCCCAAGAGCTGGAATCATAGGTCTATGTCATCATATCTGGCCTCTCTATGAGTCTTAACACACATTCTCTATGCTTTGCTTTAGTCTTTTGTTGTTGTTTGAGACAGGGTTTCTTTGTGTAGCTCTGGCAGTCTTAAGAACTAGACCTGTAGCCCAGATGACATGAGTTCAATCCCCAGATTCACACAGCGGAAAAAGAGAACTGACTCTGATCTCCACAAGTGTGCCACAGAACACAAATAAATACAACTATAATTTGAAATGTTAAAGTGATCAACTTGTCATGACAAATGTTTAAGAGACTAAATCCTTTAAAAAAAAGAGAGAGACAAAATCCTACTTAAACAAGGACCTACAAATGACATTAAATGTTATTTTTATGTTTACTTGTTTGTGTATGTGTACATTATTAAATGCCATAAAGTGCATGTCAAAGTCAGAGAACTCTCTGAAATCTGTTCTTCCTTCTACCATGAGTTCTAGGGATCAGACTCGGGCTTTCAACCTTGGCAACCAGCACCTTTACCTGCAGAGCCATCTTTTCAGTCCACATATTACCTTTTCTTGTTGTTGCCACAGGGTCTCATTATAACAGCCATGATCTGCTTGGATCTCGCAGAAATCCAGCTGTCTCTGCCTCTCAAGTGCTAGGATTAAAGGCATAAGCCACCATACCTGGCCACAAATTACTTTTATAAGAAGCTCCAAACTTTTAAGATACCTGAAGTAAAGTTAAAACAGCCGCAGCAGCTTGGGCCTCCACCCCTGCCCTGCCTCAGCAGGCCTGTTTCCATCCAAGTGTATGGGATACAGTCTTAACATCACACTAGCCGCCTGCCTTGGTGGACCACAGCATCTTCCCATGCACACACCATGTGTTACCCTCTGGTCACACTACTGTACTAGAAAGAAGTTCTTAGGGTCCTGAAATATCACCAAAAGCTTTCTGACGTGCAGCTGGAAAAACGTGAATTCTTGTTACAGATCTAGTGCTTCTTTGCAGATTCTATCTATCTATCTATCTATCTATCTATCTATCTATCTATCTATCTATCT
>JANHMN010000020.1:606428-620239 GCA_030674055.1 Rhabdomys pumilio | reverse complement strand
TTTGGCGCATTCTACCGATTAGTACCTCATGCTCAGTGTTTTGGCACATTCTACCGATTAGTACATTCTTCCTTTCATTTCTTTATTTGCTTTACTTTCTGAACCGTCATCTTCCTACATTCGCCTCCCAAGTGAAAGAACGACAAGTGTGTGCCACCATGCCTAACTTTTATTAATACATTTAACTGAGGACTCTATTCAGAGAGTACAGGGAAAGTAACACTTGTAATTTAGTAATACTGTTTTGTAAAATACTCAAACTAATATTTAGAGATCTTCATAACAATAGCACTCCTGGAATAGAATTAGGTCCAGTAACCTTTGCTAAATTTAGTTTTAAAAAAAATCTACATAATCATTTGCACCTTAGGTTAATGTACTAGGACGTAGGAGGGCCTACGTCCCTGTTCCTGACTGCCAGTCCCTTTCATTCACAACTTGTGGGGATGTGGGTGTAGTGGCATATTTCCCCCCCAACTTGGGAGAAGCTAGAAGAGGAGGAGAGATGTAGGAGCCATGGAGAACCACGCAAGGGTCCAGGACGGTCCTGAGTAACAATTTATATCATAAGGTTAGATATTAGGAAACAACTCTAGTTGTGTGGGGAATTGTTAATTGAGCATTTCTCAATATAAAAAGCCTTTGGATACTAATTAAGCTTTAGCGTCTCATTTCTACCGGGTACCACTTAGATGGTGGGTATTGTCTGGGATCAGCCTAGCATTGTGGAGACAGCATGGGAGATTGGCAAAGCCATCTCCCATGCTGGTATATCGTGGGTGGCAGGACCAGTGCTTCTGGCCAGTCAGAGCCGAGCAGAGGCGGGAACACGCTGCTGCTCATGGCCTCAGGCCTTGCCTATCGGGAATATGGTAGCGCCACAACAACAAGCCAGTTTGGGTGCTACTGTTTTAAACATAACCTATAACCGTAAAATGTGAGCAGTCAAGGGCCTGATCTTTCAAACACACAATATGACCTTCTCTTCCCCAGGGATGCTGGAAATTTCAACCAATAAAATATGATGCTCTCCAGAGAGAAAACTTCAATCTAAAATCATTGTAAATGGCAACACCACTTAACAACACTTACTCAGAGAAGTTACATCCTATCAACACCATCTACGCAAATTAAAAGGAAAACAGCGTAGTTTGGGGTCCTGATTTTAAAGAAGACCTGAGTGTCCTTGGGGTTTTTTTTTTTTGTATTAGAAATTATAGTCAAGGCCTTGTTCATGCTGAGCAATTGGGCTACCGCTAAGCTGTAGCCACAGCCCACAAACAATGCTTCCTTGCTAGGAAATCTTAAGTTAATCTGCATGTAAACAGACTTGGGTTTTGTTTTAAATTTGGTTTTTGGAGGTTTTTTCTTTAGATAAAGTTTCACTCTGTTATCCAGTCTGGCCTAGAACTCACTCTGTAGCCCAGACTGTGATTGAACTCAAAGGAACCCTCTTACCTGAGGCTGCCAAGTGCTGGAATCACCATGCCTAGCAGAGTTTTGCTTTTAAAGTCTCTGGATCCTCTCTTGTCAACAAAGTTTCATATACCACAGTCTTTTCCTGTCTTCATCTCAAAAAATATGAGATTCAAGATATCAAATCATTTCATTTTATCATGTTCTAGAACATTTCACTGAGACCCAAAAGAAACGTGCTTCTCTTGTAATGTGGTATTGTTTTTAAAATATTTGATTCAGTCTAATATAATTTATAGAGATACATAAAATTCTGGTATGTCAAATTTTCTTTTGTGAGGAATCACAACTTCTAGTAAATTGCTTAACGTGATGTCTCCAAGCCAATACTAATGAACAATACTCCTAAGAGGGCTACATGCTTTACAGTGGCTGAGCAAAATGCACACCATGGCTTTATGAGCAGAGCTAAGTCATCTTACCTTATAAATGCAGTGAGGGGCTCAGATTTTGCAGGCTTTTGAACTGGAGCTGAATTCTCTCCTTGCTATTCCTCATCACGAGGCTGGGCCTCCTGGAAAATAATAAGGCAAGTGGCAACCTTCACTCAAAAGGCAAAACTATCAATCATAGAAATCAATGTACTAACTTTACCAAGTTTTGATACAATAGTCTCACTCAAGAGGCCCCTGACCCATTCTAGACCCACCAAACGTGAATTGTGCCACGGAGCATCCGTAAGAAAATATTAAGAACATTTTCTCCAAATCCAGAGCAAAAGCCCCTTCACTTTTCTAATCCCACAATGGCTATAATACCAATTTATCTAACATGATATTTCCAGACTGGGAAAATTACGATCTCAAATATCTCAAAAACATTTTCACCAAGTTTACAAAGAACACCCATAGACTTGACCTCATATATCCCTGAAGCTAAGCTATGAAGACTATTCTCTCCCGGAGAAAGAAACTGAAGCACAGATGTATAATTTACCCGAGATCCCATAGCATCAGGACAGAATGGAATTCTGACCCCAAGGTTTATATGTTTGTATTATACTACTTTTCTTACATATCAACCTGTATTCATGTACATACCAACATGTACCATGTTCATTCTTCGAAAGAATAAGTGGGGGTCAAAAGCTGATAAAACTATTGGACTATAGCTTCATAAATTAAAATATTGCGCCGGGCAGTGGTGGCACACGCCTTTAATCCCAGCACTTGGGAGGCAGAGGCAGGAGGATTTCTGAGTTAGAGGCCAGCCTGGTCTACAGAGTGAGTTCCAGGACAGCCCAGCCAGGGCTACTCAGAGGAAACCCTGTCTCGAAAAACCAAAAAAAAAAAAAAAGTAAATAAATAAAAATATTGAAAAGTTACGATCTTTGGGTATCAGGTGGGGTACGCTTACACAGATATAAACTTTGGCAGAGAATATATAAATGTACAAGTAAAAAGCATTATCATAAATCTAAATAATAATATACAAAATCAGAAAAGAGTCCCTCGCCTGGAAATGTCAGACTCTTGAGATATAAGTATAAATGATAAGATGTAATCAAGAGTTGCATGGCACATGGCAATGGGGTCACTGCCTTCCAAGAAAGCTGCTGCAAGGGAAATCATCAGAAAATGTGTAATTTTACTCTGGCCAATAGGTTGCATCCAAAACAAGTTGAGACCTTGCAACTGGACTACAGCAGTCTATTTGTTACAGTGCATGGCAAGCATCCATGAAAGAGGGGGTTGTAAGGTGTACGTCTCTGCATCGGAAAGCCAAAATTAAAAGACTAATGTCGCTTACACAAGGACTATCTAGAAAGCACACAGACACCATACTCTTGGCTTTAGGGTTCTGAAGACCCCTCGGACTCCACTTCACTGCAAACAAAGGACCCACCATGCATTAGGTCTTCCCCTGCAAAACGGGACAAGTCACTACCAGCAAACAAAGAACACCTCACCCCTTAGCCTCCCCCACTGACAAGGTCGGTGCAAAAGGAGGCAAACCAGAAGAGTGAAAAATGCACCAGACCTCCCTTTGGAGGAACGGTCCTGACCGCACAGTGGGAGGAGGGGCAGACAAAGGTCTCGGGCACTTGGGAGACTTCCTCCCGGCCCAGCCTGGGGAAAACCGAGCATCCCCTGAGGCGAAGGCGACGTCGAACCAATGAAGCCGCCTCTCTCGGCCTCCGCCGAGCCCCTGGCAGCGAGGCCCGCCCCGGCGGACCGGTCTGGCCCCCGCCCCGCCCCGGCTCCATGGCAACGGCAGGCCCTGGCCTGGCTGCCCACGGCTCGGCCCGGCCGGCTTCTCGGGAAGGCCTAGGATGCCCGGCCTGCTCCTCAGGCTCGCCAGCTCCTCCTTCCCACTCTCCGCCAGGCCGCCGGACGGACTCGGGACCCCTCCTCGCGCCGACCACCCCCGACCCGTGGCAGGCTGCTTCAAGGGGCGCGAAAGGGTAGAATAAAAAGCCCAATTCACCTGTTGTTACAGATGTGAAACAAGCCTCGGTGCACGGCGCATGAGCCGCGGGCCCCCCCAACTACGGCCGGACTACAACTCCCACCAGCGACGGCGCGGTCTCTTCCGGGTCCCGAGGCGGAAGTCCCACCTGCAGCCCCGGCTCTATTCGGCGGGCGACTTTCGCCTGGCCACCTGTGCGGGATGCCGCTTCTTAGGGGCTCGCGAGGCGATCGGCTGCCTAGGTTGTCCCTAGTGTTCCTGAGTTCACAGCGCGAGACGGTCAGTCTGAGCCTGTACCCGGGCACTGGCCGGAGGGCGCGCGGCTGTAGCCCCAGACGCAGGCGGGACTTCCGGCGGAGCGGCGGGGGACGCGCGTGGCCTGTGCCGTGGGAGCCGGCGGGAGATAGGGAGGATGGCCTTCTCTGGTTCGTCTTGCCATCCCCAGCCGCAGCTCTGTGTTACGCCTTTTCTCTCCTGCGTCTCCCCCTTGGTCTTCTGCACGTTTAGGGAGGTGAGCCATTTTGCCTCACAGAGATATAAACCAGGCAAAGGACAAGGTAGCGCTTGCTGCTAGCTTAGGGGGTGTGTGGTGAGGGACAACTGCGAGCCTAGGCCACATCACCTCTGAGGAGCAAGGAAAGGGGATTTCCCTACTTATGCTCAGAGCAGAATGAAACATAGGAAATCCGCCTTTGGTAGAGGAAATTCAGTGGTGTTGGTCAGTAGTTCACAGCTGCGAAGACAATATTTGAGAAGGTGCCCTTTCTTGATATTTGGAGAACTAGTACAGTAGCTTGTAATTTCAAACTGACAAAGAAAATATGTGTATACGTATGGGAATCTACCTGGTGACATGGCATCAGATCCCTGGAAACTGGAGTTACAGGCTGTTGTAGGTTTTCTTTTGCTGAGGTAAAAATACAATGACCAAAAGCCGCTTGGGGATGAAGGTTTACTTCACCTTATAGGTGACAATCTGCCACTGAGTAATGTCAGATCAGGAATTTAAACAAAAAAACATGGAGGAACCATTGCTTACTACCTTACTTCTCGTGGCTTTGTGCAGGCTGATACACAACCCAGAATTTCCTATCTCCCCAGGGGAGCCACTTTCCCTAAACCTCCACACCACCTACATCAATCATTAAAGAAAATGCCCACAAGCTATTTATATACAGGTATGTAGGCTATATGACCCTGGCCTCAGGAAGCTTAGTGTCTAGTAGAAAAGCTGACAAAGTGTGGAGCCAAAGGAAAGAGATAAGTGCTAAAAAGGGGTGAAGTCCTAGGAGGACTCAAGAGAAGGCTTGCTTACTGCTGAGTGACAAGAGTGTTGGAACAGGTCGAAAAGTATATCCTGAGACTATAGTGGTTCACTGTCTTAATTAGGGTTTTACTGCTATGAACAGACACCATGACCAAGGCAACTCTTATAAGGACAACATTTAATTGGGGCTAGCTTACAGGCTCAGAGGTTCAGTCCATTACCAAGGCAGGAGCATGGCAGTGTCCAGACTGGCACGGTTCAAGGGAATTCAAGAGTTCTACATCTTCATCTGAAGGCTGCTAGCACGATACTGACTCCCAGCCAGCTAAGATGAGGGTCTTAGAGCCCACACCCACAGTGACACACCTACTCCAACCGGGCCACACCTTCTAATCATGCCAGTCCCTAGTCCGAGCAGTCACATACCATACACTGGCCAACAGGTTAAATAAATATGTAGGCTTTTACAGAAAATAGATCAGATGACGTTTCTGAGTGTGGTAGTAGTTCAACCCCCTTTTGCTACAGTTTGAGGCCAGCCTGTGCTGCACTGAGAAACACTGTCCCAACAGCAAAGTAGAAAGTGAGTACTGGAGAGATGGCTCAGCAGTTGAGAGCACTTGGTCTTCTAGAAAGCCTAGGTTCAATTCTTAGTATCCACATTGAAGCTAACGACCCTCTGTAGCTCCAGTTCCAAGGGGTCCAATTCTCCTGCCTCCATCAGTACTATGTAGACATAAAGTCAGGCAAATATTTATACATAAATATCAAAAATATATTAAAGTGGGCCAGCAAGACAATCACCAGAGCCCACATAGTAGAAATCGAGCACCAAACTGTGGAAATTGTCCTTTGATCTCCATGTATGTGATGCTGTGCTGCAGTCCACCCACCCATCTCACTCACACACAAATAAATACTCGTAATTGTTTGGTTTGGTTTTGGATTTGGAGACAGAGTATCTCTGTGTAACAGCCCTGGCTGAACTGGAACTCCCTTTCTAGACTCGTTGGCCACCACTCCCGGCAATAACTGATATTTAAGAATTAGAGAAAAAAAAATAGCTGGTGGTGATGCATACCCTTTAGTCCCAACACTGAGAGATGGCAGAGGTAGGTGGGTCTCTTAGGTTGAGGCCAGCCTGGTCTACACAGAGAAATCATGTCTCAAAAAGAAAGGGGGAAAAAAAAACCAAATCAAACACAAAATAATTTAAAATAAATCAGGCGTAGTGTTTCACACCTTTAATTCCCAGGCTTGGGAGGCAAAGACAGGCAGATCTCTGAATAGCCAGGGCTATACAGTGAGACTGTCTCAAAAATGAAAAAACAAAGCAAAATCAGATGTAAGAGGTCTAGAGAGATGGCTCAGAGTTCAGGACACATACTACACTTGCAGAGGACCCTGCTTCCCTCCCCAGAACTCATGTCAAGCATTTCAAGTACCTCTGAATCGAAAACCAAGGGGTCTGACACCCTCTCCTCTGGCACTTGTGCTCTGTACACACACACACACACACTTTTTTAAAGAAAAGAGTTGGGAATGTCACGTTAAGAGATTTCCTTTGTTTTTATTTCTTTGTGATATCCTTCAGCAAACACTCAGTTACTGAACTACACTAGCAGACTCTTAAGAAGTGAAGTCTGGTTAGACTCACCCTTTAGATCAGTTGGACTGTAGAGCTGTACAGTCAGTCACACCTGCCTCTTTCCTCCACCACCCTCCCTTCTTTTCAGACTAGAGATTACCCCAGAATCTCACCAAGCCACATTCCCCAGCCCTTTTGATTCTGAAACAGGGTATCACTGTACGGTAGACCAGGCTGACCTTAGGATCTTCCTGTGTAGGGAATGGAAGAAGTCCTGAGTAAATGTGTACTATTGACACAGGCAGGGACTCCAAGGCCTCAGCCCTGTGGAAGTGGCAAAGCCTTACCTGGGTGAAGCTCAAAAGAATTGCCAAAGCTTTCCTCAAGGGACCAAGTGTGAGTGTGTATGAACAATGTCCAGTGTGTGCAAAGGCAAGCAATTGGCAGCTTCCCCTTGATGTTTATAGCCTCAGAGACCTCCTACCAAGACTAGCCAACCCATCACCCTGTGCTGTATCTAATAAACACGCTGAGGTTCCAGAACATTGCCTCGTCTCAGCTTTCCTGTACCTGAGTCTATTTGTCTATCTTCATTCCTACCCTGCTCCTAGTCAGGGTTCCAGAACGAAAGCTGAGTGGGATGTGGTACACCTTCTGCATCCCTGGTGCTGGAATTAAAGACGTGACAGCATGCCTGTTCCCTTCATCCCCAGCCCCATGAAATGCCAGGCTATATACCATTCTTGGTATTCACTGGCTTCTGAAAACTGAGTAGAGAAATAGCCACTTGCTCTTTGCCCCAACGTCACAGAGCTCAGCAGCTGTACCTGCAGTGCGGACAGATCCACAACAGCATCTGCAAAGCTGCTGTTTTTATATTTTCAAAAACTGTTAGAGTGCACATATATGATATGTGGGTGGTGGAGGGGATAGCCACAGCATACTGTGGGGCTCAAAGAACAAATTGTGGGGTTCTTTCCTACCACCTTTATGTGAGCTCAAGTCATAAGGCTGTGTGAGAAGCACCTACCCACTGAGCCGTTTCCCTGGTCCTCATGCTTTAAATGCATGACAGGTTCAAAGCCCAGAGGGTTGAGGTTTTTGTTTTGTTGCCGTTTTTACTTGTAGTGAAACGTGTTTCTCACTCCTAGTTATCTATACTACATGAGGGCAGCTTTACTATCCCTTTATACCTGCTACTTTATGGGTTATAAACTCCAAATTGCCTCTACTTATTTGGATGTGGGTGTTTCTGGGCAACATCATAAGGCACTATTTAAAAAAAAAAAAAAAAAAAGAACCGGCAGGTAGAGAAGCAATAGTGGAATTAACATGGTGTTTGTGTGTATTCAAAACAAAAGCACAAGTCCTCAGAGCTGACCTGCACAGTAAATGATGTGCTGGACACGGGAAAATGAAGACTCATCTGGGCTCAGCGTGATGAAGCTGCAGAGGCAAGGATCAGAAAACCTTGCCAGGCATGGTGACCCACACCTCTGGTTCCAGCACTCAGGCGACAGGCGGGTGGAGCTCTGTGAGTTCATGGGCTCTAGGACTAAGTGAAGAGACCTTGTCAAAATAATCATAGCAGAGTTGAGTCACAGTATAAGCAGAAATTCAGTTAGCAAAGCTAAGCAAAAACAATACTCCCAAGGGAGTAAGCTGCCTCAGCATGGAACAGCGTGTGAGTTCTAAAAAAGAAGAAAGAGGGGCTGGTGAGATGGCTCAGTGGATAAGAACACTGACTGCTCATGAGTTCAAATCCCAGCAACTACATGGTGGTTCACAACCATAATGAGATCTAATGCCCTCTTATGGGGTGTCTGAAGATAGCTACAGTGTACTTACATTAAATAGATAGATAGATAGGTAGATAGATAGATAGATAAATGGCAGGAGCAAGCAGGGCCAGAGCAAGAGGGAGAAGGGAAGGGGAAAAAAAAATAAAGAGCTGAGCAAGTTGCCAAGCTTGGCAACCTAAGTTTTGTCCTCAGAATTCACAGGGTGTACGGAGAGAAGCATCCCCAAGACTTGTCCTCTGGTAAAATGTGCACCATAATGTCCATGTGCACTTTCATAAGTGTGAAGTAGGTGGCATGCTCATAGGAATAAGATGACCCCTCTCCCCTCCCAAATCATGGTGGTCAGTCAAGGTATTTCTTCCAGTGATGCCCACAAAGGAGATAAGGACTTCAAAGCCCATACTGTACATAATATAATGAGGTGAGGTGTGTTGATTCAGACTCTTCACCAGTTTACATATGGGAAAATGTCCTGGTGCCTTAAGTTTCTTATACAGTGAGAACAACCCGAGCTCCACTGCAAGGATGTTTAACCACAAAGGATTATTTCTAACTCTGCCTACTTGGTATCACTTTTTTTTTCTTTTCATATAATGTCTCACTATGTAGACCTGTCTGGTCTAGAACTCACAGTGTAAACCACACTATCCTCAAACTCACAGCTCAATGGGTAATTGTTTTTGCTGTGCAATTCTGGTGACCTGGGATTAGTCCCAGGGACACATGTAAAGGTGGAAGGAGAGAAGCAGCTCTACGAAGCTGTCCTCTTACATGGATACCGTGGCCTGCCCACACATCATGTACACACACTATAATGAGACTTCTAAATGAAAAAAATGACATAAATTTGAACAAATTATAGTAAAGGAGACAAAAGGAGGAAGTGAAAAACGTGGTAAAAATGGTAAGTTGTGCAAGAAGACATAAATGTATAAAAACGTATGTATGGGCCAGCGAGATGGAAAGTACAGATGGAAGTACAGACACTTTCAGAACCATCCCAGTGGCCAGAATTAAATCCCTGGATCCTATGTGAAGATTAAAAGGGAAAACTAACTTCACAAAGTTGTCTTGCACATGTGTGCTATGTGCGTTCATGCCAACGTGCACACACACGCACGCGCACACACACAGAAAACTAACCAAGCAAGCAACCAGCCATCAAACAGACAATAACCCAAGTATTTATGAGTAAAAAACAGTAGTAATTTGCCTATAGTAGTAGCGCTTATTTCAAAGGCCAAGTTGAGAGGACACTCAAGCCAGGAATTTAACCCAGGATTGGTTACAAAATGATACTATGTCTTAAGAAATATAGTGTCTGGGGTGGCATATACCTTTAATCCTAGCATTTGGGTGGCAGAGGCAGGCAGGAGGAGGATCTCTGAGTTTGAGGGGCTAGCCTAGTCTAAAGAGCAAGTTTTAGGATAGTTAGTACTACACAGGGAAATCCTGACTTGACATTAAAAAACAAAAAGGCTTATCCTAAACAAAAAGGTTTACATTTTAATGCTTAGGGCATTCATTCAGGGTACGTAGTGCCCAGCCTGTCAAAAATATATTTGGGGGGCTAAAGAGATGGCTCAGCAGTGAAGAGCACTGACCGCACTTCCAGGGAACCTGAGTTCAATTCCGAGCAATCGCATGGTGGCTCACAACCATTTGTAATGGGCTCTGATGCTCTCTTCTGGTGTGTCTGAAGACAGCTGCAATGTACTCATAATAAATAAATAAATAAATAAATAAATAAATAAATAAATAAGAACCTATGTACTTAATTTTAGCCAAAAGCTAGAAGGGCAATGAATACTTTGTTCTATTTGTGAATGGGAAATGTAGTTCTTCTACTAACTGCTGGAGGAAGGCAATTGTCGTTATTGTATTCCTGTGACTCCCTGGCTGTCCTGGAACTTGGTCTGTAAACCAGGATGGTCTCAATCTCACAAAGATCTGCCTGCCTCTACCCGCCACATTCGGGGATCACAGGGAAAAGGCGCTTGGCTACTTCTGCTTCTTTTCCTTAATAAGATGCTTAGTGAGTTATTATTTCTAAAGTTTATAATTTATGTGTATACTTTAGTGAATGTATGTGTACCTTTGGCATATAGGTGTATGTAAAGTCCAGAAAAGAGCATTGGATCCTTTTGACTAGAGTTAAACGCAGTTGTAAGCCACCCAATATTCAGTGCTAGCCACTGAACTCTGTTCCCTGAAAGAGTAGCAGTTGCTCTTAACCACTGGGCCATCTCTTCAACCTGAGCAGTCTGTCTTTCTTCCTTTCTTTCTTCCTCCTTTCCTCTTTCTTTCTCTCTCTCTCTCTCTCTCTCTCTCTCTCTCTCTCTGTCTTTTTCTTTCCTTACTTCTTTCTTTCAATAGTTTATTTTACGCATGTGAGTACACTATAGCTGTCTTCAGACACACCAGAAGAGGGCATCGTATCCCATTACAGATGGTTGTGAGCCACCATATGGTTGCTGGGAATTGAACTCAGGAACTTGGGAAGAATAGTCAGCACTCTTAACCGCTGAGCCATATCTCCAGCCCCCATCCTCCTTTCTTTTTTGGAAGTGACAATTCCTCTAAGGGTCATTCTTAATAATTTCAGTTTTAAATTTTATGGTGTGTGTGTGTGTCATATATGTGGGGGAGCAGATTCTTTTTTTTTTTTCTATTTTTTTGAGACAGAGTTTCTCAGAAATCTGCCTGCCTCTGCCTCCCAAGTGCTGGGATTAAAGGCATGTGCCACCACTGCCCAGCGAGCAGATTCTTTAAGAGCTATCAGCCCTTTTTGTTTTGTTTTCTTTTTGAGTGTGTAAATATGCAGGCATGCACCTTTCATGATATGGCACACATGTGGGAATCTGAGAAAACTCCAAGACTCAGTTCTCTTCTACGTGGATTCTAGAAATTGAATTCAGGTCATCAGCAACCTTACCAGTTACCTCACTGGTAGTCTTACATAGTATTACTTTTTTGTTTGTTTGTTTGTTTGTTGTTTTTTTTGGTTTTTCGAGACAGGGTTTCTCTGTATAGCCCTGGCTGTCCTGGAACTAGCTCTGTAGACCAAGCTGGCCTCAAACTCACAGATATCTGCCTGCCTCTGCCTCCCAAGTACTGGGAGTAAAGGCATGTGCCACCACTATCTTGTGAGAAAAAGTTTTATTTAATTTTTTAGATTTTTTTCCATTTTATTAGTGTGTTTGCTTTCATTATATATACCACATGCTTGGAGGTCGAGAAGATTAGAAGAGAGGATTTGATCCCCTGGACCTGGAGTTGTGGATGACTAAGTCACCATGTGGATGCTAGGAATTGAACCTGGGTCCTCTGCAAGTACTCTTCCCCACTAGGCCATTTCTCAGGCCCTGAGTCAAGGGTTTGTCATATATGCAACTGAAGGTGATCTTGAACTCATAAATTCCATTCCTCAGCCTTCCTAGTACTTGCATTTTAATACTGAGGGGGACCCTGCAGGTGGTCAAGGCAGACAGGGAAGTCAACTGGAAAGCAGTGAGAATGAAAACTTGGTCCATATTGATTTTTATCAAGCTAGATCAAGACTTCGTGGAGTCTGGTGCCATGCGGTTCATTCTGATTAAATTGAAACACAGTGTAATTTGGAAATAAGATTGGTGTAGTACAATCTCATTATATAAGTGTCTTGAGTTTCTACTGCTATGAAGAGACAGCATGACCATGACAATTCTTTTAAGATTTTTTAAAAATTTTATTTATTTATTTTATATATGTGAGCACACTGTCACTGTCTTCAGACACACCAGAAGAGGGCATCTGATCCCATTACAGATGGTTGCAAGCCACTATGTGGTTGCTGGGACTCAGGACCTTTGGAAGAGCAGTCAGGGCTCTTAACCACGGAGCCATCTTTCCAGCCTGACCATGACAATTCTTATAAAAGAAAACATTTACTTGGGGCTGGCTTACAGTTTCAGAAGTTCAGTCCATTATCCGTGGTGGGAAGCATGGCATCATACAGGCAGACTTGGTACTAGAGAAAGAGCTGAGAATGTAACCCACTCCCTCCAAAAAGGCTACACCTAATAGTGCCACTCTTTACTAATGGGCCAAACATTCAAACGCATGAATTTATGGGGACCAAGCCTATTTAAACCAGAATACCAAGGAAGCATACTTACAGTGAAACTGAACTCAGGGTATACATCATTTCTTCCAAGAAGACAGGTTCTAGAAATAGGTTATCTGTACTAGCTTAAGGGTCTGAAAAAGGGTCCGGCCTACTCACAGTCATACAAATAGCGTAGAGGTCATTTGGTCGATTAACCAACTCAGGTCCTGGTTGTGGGAGCTTTGGGGAAGCCTCTGATTATGCATATAATGTAAGCGTCACTTAGCTGATTGGGTATCTCTGGTCCTGGTTGTGTGATCTTGAGGAGCCCTTGCCTATAAGGTTTATTTAAATTACTAGCTACATTCATACTAGTACCTATTGTAGGAGCTCGATATCACCTTACCCAACAGATAATGTAGATCACCAAGCTATTAATCACTTGCAATTTCCAGCTTTCCGGATGAAAGAACATTTACTCTTTTCCCATTGAAAAGACAGTCTTCTGTGCTTAACATTTCTGGTTTCTCTGGAGATCTATGGGCACAAGGACCTTCATGCTGTGCTCCAATATAACACTATGCCAAATTAGGCACCTTGGAACCTCTCTCTGGGGTCTGTCTCATGTATCCTAGGCTAGCCTTACACTAGCTATCTACCTTAGATTGGTCTTGAATGCCTCATCCTCTGCCTCTAGTTCTCCAGTGCTGGGATTACAGGCATGTGCCACCATACTCAACTTTACTTTCTAGAAAATACATTTAGTAAATTTGTGTGTAGATGTGAACGTTCTTGAACCTGTGTGCATGTTAGCATATGTGCTGGGACACTTGTATGGAAGCTAAGAGGACAACTTGTGGGACTCTGTCTTTCCTTCCAGCATATGTCCTAGAGATTCAGGTCATCAGATATGGCAGCAAGAGCCTTTAGCCACTGAGCTGTCTCTCTATAGCACCCTCCCTCCCAAGCTTCACTTTTTATTATTTCAAGTATTTTTGTTGTTGTTTAAAGATTTTTTTTTTATGTATATGAGTACACTGTAGTTTTCTTCAGATACACCGAAAGAGGGCATTAGATCCCACATCAGATTGTTGTGAGCCACCATGTGGTTGCTAGGAACTGAACTCAGGATCTCTGGAAAAGTAGTCAGTGTTCTTAACCACTGAGCCATCTCTCCAGCGC
>JANHMN010000020.1:555175-598232 GCA_030674055.1 Rhabdomys pumilio | reverse complement strand
TTTTTTTTTTTTTTTTTTTTTTTTTTTTTGAGACAGTTTCTCTGTATAGCCTTGGCTATTATGTAACGTACTGTTGTCCAGGCTGGACATGAGTTCAATGATAATGCCTTTGTCTCTCTGCCTCATAAGTATTGAAATTAAAATTGTGTGTCACCAGGGCTGGAGAGATGGTTAGTGATTAAGAGCACTGGCTGCTCTTCCAGAGGTCCTGGGCTCAATTCCCTGCAACTGTATGGTGGCTCATAACCATTTCTTCTGGTGTGTCTGGTGACAGTGACAGTGACAGTGTACTGTATATGAAATAAATAATCTTTTAAAAAAATTGTCACCATGCCCAGTTAATAAATATTCTTAGATGACTATTAATTTGTATTTATGTGTGTGTGTGTTTCTCTGTGTGGTATGCACATCTCTCATGTGCGTATATGCAGGCAAAAATGCCATATATATAAAAAAAATCTAAAATATATAGCAACATAATATTTAGTGTAGTTTATCAAATGGTACATGATTTAGAGTAAAATCTGCATATATAAAATACTTTTTGTTTCTGAGAGAGTCTCTAGCTCTGTCTGTTCTAGAATAAAGCTTTTTACTTGGTTTTGTTTTTGTAAAGTCTGGTATAAAGATACACACCTTTACCTTTAGTCCCAGCACTTGGGATGCTGAGACAGTTGGACCTCTGAATTCAGGACCAGCTTGGTCGATGTAGTGAGCTCCAGGATAGCTAGAGCTACCATGAGATCCTGTCTTAGAACAAAAACAAAGAAGATACTTATTTTTAAAATATGATTCTTTTGTTATTCCTAATTCTGAATATCTAAGTGTCATCACCCAAAAATGACAGTACAGGGTGCTTTGGACATGGGATTTTAACTCCTGGGAACTATGCCATTATTTACTAAGGGTTGACTGATTACAGGAGAATATTTTTAGTCATAAACCATAATTAAAAATAATTCATGGCTGAGGACCAGACAACCAGATGTGTTTCTTTTCCTCTCAAAATTTTCATTTTCTCAAATAAAAGATGTTTCTGGTTTGTGATTCTGTTAAAGGAAATTGCATGAGGAGGACAGTTAGCATTGATACTTTATTTTTTGTTTTTATTTATTTATTTATTTGAGACCGTTTCTGTTTTGTAGCTCTGGCTGTCTTGGAGCTCACTGTAAACCAGGCTGGCCTCCGATTTTCTTGCCTCTGCCTTGAGTGCTGGGTTAAAGGTGCGCATCATCACTAGGTCCCCCGCCGACTATTTTTTTTTTTTTTTTTTTTTTTAAAGACTTTTTAAAATTCTTGATTATTTTGTGTATTTGTAACTCGTGAGTGTAGGTTTGTGTGCTTGATTGCAGGGTTTACGGAAGTCAGAGGAGAGCCTCGGACTCTAGAATTAAGAGTCTTAGATAGTTGTGAGTTGCCACTTGCGTGTTGGTAACCTCAGGTAGTGAGCCATCTTTCCAGCCTAGTAAATGTGATTCGACTTTATTTGTTCATTTATTTACTTTTGGCTATTTGAAATAGGATTTCTCACTGCCCAGCTGTAAATACAGTTTTAAAGCTAAAAAACCCCTTCCTTTTAGCTTGTTGTGGCATCTCATTCCTCTGTTTCTTCAGCACTTAGGAGATGGAGGCAGAGAGGTTAAAGTTGAAAGTCGGCCTTGGCCACGTTGCTCATCTGAGACCAGCATGAGCTACATGAGAGCCCATTTTTAGAAAACAGAAGCCGGGCAGTGGTGGCGCACGCCTTTAGTTCTAGCGCTCGGGAAGCAGAGGCAGGCGAGTTTCCAAGTTTGGGCCAGCCTGGTCTACAGAGTGAGTTCCAAGATAGCCAGGGCTACACAGAGAAACCCTGTCTCAAAAAAATAAATATAAAAGTAAAAAATAGCACTGTGAGCTAGACCTTGTGGTTGAAGTGTATAGTCCAGGTTACTAGGAGGCTGAAGTAAAAGTTTTTAAGGCTTCCTTGGACTACAGAGTGAGCTTAAGATTAGCCAAGGTATCTGAAAACCAGACTTAAAAAGGAGGCCTGGCATGACAGTTAGTTGACTGGTAGAACACTTTTCTTGCGGATAGGAGGCTTTACATTTCAAGTATAGCATGATGTTATTGAAACTTTTTCTTATTCTCTTGTGCAATTTGTGGTTTGTAGGCAAAATGTTTCATGGATTTCAAAGCTGGAGGCACCTTGTGTCACATTCTTGGGGCTGCTTACAAGTACAAAAACGAACAGGGGTGGTAAGTTTTTAATTCATTTTCGTGTTTTGATATGGTGATGGTACTTGATATGAGATCATATTCTTTTTTTTATGTAGAGGGTTCTGTCAGAATATTGGTGTTAATGGCAAGGTAAGGCTTTTTTTTTTTTTTTTGGTTTTTCGAGATAGGGTTTCTCTGTGTAGTCCTGGCTGTCCTGGAACTCACTCTGTAGACCAGACTGGCCTCGAACTCAGAAATCCACCTGCCTCTGCCTCCCAAGTGCTGGGATTAAAGGCGTGCAACACCACCGCCCGGCGAGTTTTATCTTTCTGGATGTGGCAGAATTTCTTAGTAACTTGGTTTTCTTCTGAAGGATAGAGTTAACTTCTTTTTATAAAAAAAAAAAAAAAAAAATCTTGGGCTGGAGAGATGACTCAGGTTAAGAACACTGACTACTCTTCCAGAGGTCCTGAGTTCAATTCCTAGCAACCACATGGTGGCTCACAGCCATCTGTAATGGGGACCCAATACCCTATTCTGATGTGTCTGAAGACACCTATAGTGTACTCATATAAATAAAATAAATTAATCTTTTTAAAAAAAAATCTTACCTTGGGGTTGGGGATTTAGCTCAGTGGTAGAGCGCTTGCCTGGCAAGTGCAAGGCCCTGGGTTTATTCCTCAGCTCTTGGGGGTAAGGGGTTGGGGTGGGGATCTTATTTTAAAAGTTTTATTACATTTTGGGGTTGGAGCGATGGCTCACCAGTTAAGAGTACTGACTGCTCTTCCAGAGGTCCTGAGTTCAATTCCCAGCAACCACATGGTGGCTCACAGCCATCTGTAATGGGATCTGATGCCCTCTTCTGCTGTGTCTGAAGACAGCGACAGTGCACTCACATACATATAATAAATGTAATGACCTCTTCTTGGCATGCAGGTGTAGTGCAGATAGAGTACTCAGATACATAAAGTAAATGTTTAAAAAGTTTTATTACATTTTTTTATATTTACATGTGGACATGTGCCTGCATTTGTGGAAGGCAGAAGACAATCTGTGGGAGTCATTTCTCTTCCACCACATGGATTTCAGGGATTGAACACCGTGTTTTGATTTTGGGTTCTTAGGAAATGGATGCAGTTGAAGACTGAATGCTGGCGTGTGAGGTTGAGGAGTTAGTCTGAGACAGAGTGTCTCAGTATGTAGCCCTGGCTGACCTGAAACTCCCCTATATGCACCAGTCTGGCTTGAAACTCAAAGAAACATGCCCACTCCTGCCTCCAGAGTGCTGGCTTTACGCTGCCATCCCCTGCTAGTGCTGCTTTTTATTATCAAACTCTAGGTAGCTTTCATGGTACGACTTTGTTTTTCTTGGGTGAGTCTTCCATGCTGCTTACCCTTTGTAGGTAATTCCACATCTGGGCTGTTGTATATAGGATTGAAGTAAAAATGAGTGCCGCTGTAGTATTGACATATATACACAGTATACTGGGCATATACCCAGTAATGACATATGTATAGCTTGCTGTATGCTTGCTGTATGTTTATTTTTAATTTTTCAAGGAGCTATACCATCCTGGTTGTTGGTTTGTTTTTGTTTTGTCCAGTTCACTTTGGGGGCAGTCCAGAGGTGGCAAACAAACAAAAAAAAGGAAAGCAAACTAAATAAGCCATAGGGAATAAGCCACGGTCTCATCTTCAGTTTCTCCATTGGCTTCCCTGATGATGGACTACCTTGGACCAAGCTAAAATATACACTACTTGAACTCATTATATCCATTTCTCTTGCCTGCTGAGGACTCATCATCTAGGGTCTTAAGCATGCTTACCTAGTGTTCTACTGCTAAGTCACACCTCCTCCCCTCTCTGCTTAAAAAATACATTTTTAAAGTTGCTAGTCTAACACATACTTTGTAGGCTAGGCTGGCATTGGACTTAAACCACCATGGCACAGTCTTCAGAAGTTGGGATAGAGTCCTGAGCTACCAGGTTCAGCCTCATTAACATTTCTGCCAATGATTTAAAAGAGTTCTGTTTCGCACACCTTTAATCCCAGCACTTGGGAGGCAGAGGCAGGCGGATTTCTGAGTTCGATGCCAGCCTGGTCTACAGAGTGAGTGCCAGGACAGCCAAGGATATACAGAGAAACCCTGTCTCAAAAAAACAAAAAAAAAAAACAAAACAAAAAAAAAACAAAAAAAGAGAGTTCTGTTTCTCAAGTATCCCATTATTTTTTTCTCTTTTATAATCTTCATAACTAAGATAATCAGGTTTCATTCTGTTGCTTTGTGTCTTTGTTACCATTATATTGCTGTGAAGAGACACCTTGACTAAGGCAGCCCTTATAAAGAAAACATGTTTGTTTGTTTGTTGTTTTTCGAGACAGGGTTTCTCTGTGTAGCCCTGGCTGTCCTGGAACTCACTCTGTAGACCAGGCTGGCCTCGAACTCAGAAATCTGCCTGCCTCTGCGGTTTAAAGGCGTGCACCAAAGAAAACATTTAAATGGGGGCTTGCGTGTTTATCATGGGAAGTAAACAGGCATGGTGCTAGAGTAGTCCAGCTGAGAGCCTTACATCCTGACTCGCAGGCAGCTGGGGCAAAGAGTCACTGGACCTGCTATAGTCTTTTGAAACCTTAAAACTCACATCTAATGACACACCCTCTTCAACAATGTCATTTTACTAGCTGGGGGCCAAGAATTCAAACATAGCCTATGGGGGCTATTCTTATTCAGCCACCATACTGTCATTAAATACTCTAGCCAGATGGATTTAGGTTGGAAAAGGTTTGTTTGGTATACACTTCTAGGTCACAGCCTTTCACTGAGGGAAGTCAGGGCAGGAACTGAAGACTGCCCTTCCATATCAATCATCAGTCTAAAAATTGCTCACAGACATGGCCACAAGGCTAATCTTATTTGGGCTTTCTCTGAACTGAAACTTTCTGAGATGATGTCTCATTGCAGTTTTGAGCCCTGTTTCCTGCCGGATCGGGATGTTAAGCTTTTGCATGTTGGCCATATGTACGCTCTTTCCATCTGGGTCTTTTCCCATTTTAAACCAGGCTTTTATTTCAGTTCTTTATAGTAGACTCTTTATACTAACCTTATCAGATATTCAATCTGTATTTTTAAATAAGTGCTCCAAGATGCCTGTCATGGTACTGATTTATAATCTCAGGACACGGAGGACGAGGTGGGATGATCAGGAGTTTAAGGATTGGCCAAGTGGCGATTTTGAGGCCAGCTTGGAACATAAAAAATTCGTTTACAGAAAAGTAGTTCTCAAGATTGTCATCATGTCTTTGGTGAGGAGTGGTCACCGCAACTTGTCTTTCTAGCACCAAGATAGTTTAGATCTTTTAAGTCTCGAGGAATGTATCTGCTAAATAGCATACTTTAAATGCTGCGTTCTTATTTAATCTAGGCTGTAAAATGCAGCGTAACAAAGATTCAAAACAACTTACTCTTTTTTTTTAATCTTGTAATTATATTTATGTACAGAAAACTTAGCGTACATTTTTTAACCTAGTTTAGTGGTGAGTTCTTTAGCCGTAGCCTTTTTCAGCGTGGCAATGCGGTCTACAGACTTAGGACTCAGGATGTCAGAGTCCCTCAGCAGGGAAGCCAGTGGAGGAATTGAAGCTGAGACCAGGCTTATTCCCTGAGGCTGGTGGAGCGGGGCCATTTGATGAGGCGTGTTAGATCTTTTGGGCTAGATGTCCTTCCCAATGTCCAAGTTCTTGGGCCTTTTCTCGAACAAAGGATTGGCCACCTTTTTGGCCTTATGTTTCTTGATGATGGTGGAGGTGGGGCCTACTTTCTTCCCTTTGGCCTTTTTTCCTTTGGGCATTTTGCTCGGCTGGAGGAAAGAGCAACTTTCTTATTTTTGAACTCATACCTTTAGCTTAAAGTAAAGGTGCTAAAGTCGATAGATCTGTCTCTTTCCCTGTGCAGACCCGTTTCCAGGATGTGTCTGTAGATTTTTCCACACTGTTTCCCTACATTAACCCACCCTTTGGACTTTAATGTCTCATATCTTAGCATTATCATTGGAAATTTCTTACTGATTTTAATCTCCACCACCACCCATTCTTAGTGAATTTTGTGTTTTGCCTTATAAAGCCTGACTGTAGAATCTTTTATCGATCTACTTTTACGGTAGCTGTTTCCTGGGATAAAAATGCTGTCTGTAAGAACTCTTTTGTTATTGTTTCCTGCATTAACTTTTCAGATAGATGGAATTTGCTGGAATTTTAATTTTATTTTTTTATTTATGTATATATTTATTTTGGGGTTATGTATATAGGATCTCTGGGGGGTGGTGTATGTACATGTGAGTGTAGGCCTGAAGAGAGCAGCAGATCCTTTAGAGCTGGAGTTACAGGCAGTTGGGAGTCACCTGATGTGGGAGTGGAAGCAGTCCTAAGAGATTAGCAGACAGCATAGCTTTCATCTTCCTTTACAGAGTTGTGAACTATTTTTTTCTTTGACTTCCACACATGTGCTTTGGTACCCATTTGTGTCATACTTTCTGTCTTGTAAAATAACTAAAAATTTTTTTTCCTGAGATAGGGTTTTTTGTTGTTCTTGGTTTTGATTTTTGTAGTGTTAGCTGGCCTGAAACTCACAGAGATTCACTTGCCTCTACCTCCTCAGTACTGTGATTAAAGGTGTGTACCACCATGCCCAGCAACACAGTAACTAAAATCCTTTTGTATATGTTCATGAGTGACCAAGTCAGCTCAGTCAGTTCAACAGGTTCTCCAGCGCAGGAGTGGGGATTAAAAACAAAAAAGACAATTAGACAAGATTGTAGCATGACCCCAGCCGGTTCTGAGGCTGAGGCAGATTTATTTTTTTCCCAATCTGCTTTTATATCATTAAATGCAAGTAATATGGTCAAGCAGTACAATAAACACAAATATTTAAGGAACAAGCAAGGTAAACAAAGTCACTTGATCATTCCTGTGATCACTGTTTCTAGGGGCTTATCAGGATGACCAAGATATCTGAGCCTACTTCCCAGTCCTAGCTGAAAGTCATATTCATGAGAAGCCTACTTCTTGGTTCTAGCCTAAAATTAGATTCCTGCCAGTAATTAACTTCCTTGTCATGGCCCAATGTTAAATTCCTGCCTGAAGCCCACTTCTTTGCCCTGGCCCAATGTCAGATTCCTGCCAGGCGGCCCCAAAAGCTCTCCACATCCGACAGAGGCATCATCCATGTAGAAGTAGGAGGACAACTTTGGAGTCAGTTTCCTTACCATGAGGCACTAGAGATGGAGCTCTGGTTGTCAGTCTTACAGCTTCTCAGCATCTTTACTGCCATTTGTCAGCCGTAAACAATATGGCTTTAAAAATTTTTTTTTTTTGTTTTTTAAAAGTGTGTGTATTTTAAGTAAACTTTTCCCTGTTTGCATATGTGATTCCCTGTCATTAAATCTGTGGAATACCATTACTTTCCATTTCTCCCCTTGTAATGGTTGAGATTGAAGAAGCCAATCCAGTCCCTTTTATATGCTAGGCATGCATTCTATCACAAACTGTGTCCCCAGCCTTGTGAACTACTTTTCTATAGCATGTAATATATCTTAGACTGAAGGAAAATAGGAATTCATGACATTGGTACTTTGTTTTGACTGGGATGTATCTTTAAAGAAAATTTAACCAATTTTTAACGTGTGTCTGTGTGTAGGTCAGAGGACAACTTGGGAATCTGTTCTTTTCTTCCACTGTGGATTCTGTGGATGAGTCATCTTTGGGGCTAGCTTAGTTTCTAAGTCTTTTAAATTCATTTAAGTTAAATTCCACAATCCAATTTCTACTTGTTTAAGACCGACGATGAACTTAGTAAAGCTTTTTTTCTCTGTTAGGCGGAGATTTGATCTTCAGAATCCATCCCGGATGGATCGTAATGTTGAAATGTTGATGAACATTGAGAAAACCTTGGTACAGGTAAGTTGGAGACTTGGGCCGTGTTGTCCCCGTCCCACCCCTTCTTCGCCTCAGTCTTTCCTCTTTCCCTTCTATCATGTTGTAGCTAGGGCTTCTCTAGTCCCAGGTCGGCCTAACAATTCTGCCTCAGTTAGCCCCTATTCTTAAATTTAGATCTATAAGTCACTTTAATATGCTACTTTTAATTCTAAGACTGTCTTTATTAGATTGTAAAAGATAAAGGTTAGGTCCTTGTTGAAAATACATAATTTTATTGTTTTTATTTGTATTGGGATTAGAGCTGTAATTGATCTGGTCATTTAAGACAGATAAGTATCATACCAAAATTTTTTTTCTTACTTTTGAGACAGTGTCTCCTTTAGTCCTAACTTTCCTGAAACTCACTATATAAACTAGAACTAGACTGACCTAGAACTCACTATGTAGATCAGGTTGCCCTTGAACTCAAAGAGATTCTTCTTTCTGCTGGTTTAAAGGCATATGTGATATTTCTCTTTATTTACTTCATTTATTATTACTGTTTATTTTTATTTATGTGAGTACACTGTAGCCATCTTCAGACACCCCAGAAGAGGCATCAGATCTCATTACAGATGGTTGTGAGCCACCATGTGGTTGCTGGGAATTGAACTTAGGACCTTCTGAAGAGTCAGTGCTCTTAACTGCTGAGCCATCTCTTCAGCCCCTTCATTTATTATTTGAATCATTTTTCTCACTTTGAAGCCCTAGAGTTCGAGAAGCCGTAGAGCATTGGAATCCTCTTTGTCTCTGCCTCCCGAGTGCTGAGGGTAAACAGGTGCATACACTGCCACAGCCTGTCACTTGTCTTCTGCTTCTCCGTACTGTACGCACTCTTCATGATGTTGACTTTATTAAGGAGTCATTTTTTTTGCATTTGTTCCCTGGTTGTATAATAAATACCTACTATTTCCTCTCTCAGCTTGATCATAATTTGAATGTAAGAATGATTAAATTTCTGTTTCTGGGTTTTTGGTTTTGTTTTTTCCTTTTTTTGACGGGGAGTGATTTTATGGTGCTAAGGATGGAACCTAGAGCGTGAGCTAGGCAAGAGCTGTACCATTGGTAGATGTTTCCACCTCATGGTTTGCTGGTGTTGCTGGAGTTGTTTGTTTGTTTTGATTTGGAGACAATTTGTCTGTGTAGTCCTGGCTGTCCTGGAACCCACTCTGTAGACTAGGTTGGCTTTGAACTTAGATCTGCCTGTCTCTGCCTCCCAGTTGCTGGGATTAAAGGCATGTGCTACCACTGCTCGGTTTGAAATTAATTATTTTTAATGTGTCTACACAATGTGTAATTATGGGCGCATGTGCCATGGCATGTGTGTAGAGGGGAGACAAAAGCTGGTGGAGTAAGTTCTTTCTCCCCTCTCTTGTGTGGTGCTGGGGATTGAACTCAGGTTCATGGGCTTGCACAGTGAGCATTTTCATCACACCAGACTAGCTCTGATTAAAATGTCTTAGTTTATGTATGAGTGTTGTCTGTGTGTCTGTGTATCCTATGTGTGTAGTGCATACAGAGGTCAGAAGATTGCATCAATTCCCTGTAACTGGAATGAGCTGCCATGTGGGTACTGACAGTTGACCTTGAGTCTGTAAAAACATCTGGTACTCTTAACCATTGAGATGTTTTTTTACCTCACCTTTTTGAGAAAGAATCTCTCACTGAACCTGGACCATAGCCATTTTTTGATTAGTGTATGGCAGAAAAGCTTCTGGGATGATAGCTTGTCTCTTACACATTGGAGACATCAGTTTGGACTATAGATGTGTGCCATCACACTCAGCTTCTGTGTGAACAAAGGACATTCAGAACCAACTCCTTATGCTTATTCTGTACTTACGGAACCATCTCCCCGGCCGTCCGTTCTTCCTTCCTTCCTTCCTTCCTTCCTTCCTTCCTTCCTTCCTTCCTTCCTTCCTTCCGGTATGAGGGTTGAGATAGGGTCTCACCATACAGCTCCAGCTGTCTTGGAACTCAAAAGAGATCAGCTTTCCTCAGCTTTCTGAATGCCAGGATTAAAGGTCTCTGACCTTGCTGGGTTTTTTTTTTTTTTTTTTTTTTTTGGTTTTTTTGGTTTTTCGAGACAGGGTTTCTCTACGTAACCCTGGCTGTCCTGACACTCACTCTGTAGACCAGGCTGGCCTCAAACTCAGAAATCCACCTGCCTCTGCCTCCCAAGGGCTGGGATTAAAGGCGTGTGCCACCACCGCCCGGCAACCTTGCTGTGTTTTAACAATAACTTCATTCAAATGATTATCAACAGCCGTAGTCTAGCTGCAGAAGGGATCTGGGGATGATTTTAAGTAGCCTGCTGAGCCATCTAGGTTTTATTTTGAGATAAGACTATCATATCGTGTATCAAAAGATGTCTTTCAAGCCAGGCACAGAAGTACACACACTTTCAGTCTCAGCAGTCAAGGAGGTAGAGGTAAGTGGATCTTTGAGTTTGAGGTCAGCCCTGGTCTACAGAGAGAAATCAGTGGCTACAGAGAACCCCTGACTCACTATGCCCCCAACCCCCACCCCACTCCCAACTCCCCCAAATAAACAAATAGGTTGTTTTCCTATGTTAAGAAATGTAGGTTTAAATATCGACTTTAGTTATTAAGATAATGAATGGTCACAGGCCCATGACCTGTGAGGTGGCTCAGTGGGTAAAGGTACTTGATAGTCTACATGGCAGAAGGAGAGAATGACTTCCCATGCTTGTCTAGTGACTACATGTGTGCCATGGTGTACACATCTCTACATACAATTAAAATAAATAATCTATAACAATGATGAACAGTTAGTGGACATCATTTCAAGACCATTTGAATTTCAAAGTCTGTCTTTGTTTTCTCAGAACAACTGTCTGACTAGACCCAACATCTACCTCATTCCAGACATTGATTTGAAGTTGGCTAACAAGTTAAAAGATATCATCAAACGGCATCAGGTAATAGGCATGATTGCTTTATTCTGGTGGTAATACGCCTTTAATAAATGCCAAAAATCTGCACTTTGTATGTGTCTGCTTTGAAGGAAGGATTTCTCAGAGTTCTCGAGTACATTAAAACGTTCATTGGGATGAGTTTATGATAGCCTTAGATTTTGCTTATATAGTAAAAAGTGGCCAATATAATCTCTTAACTCCGAGTGTTTGAAGTCCTGTTAGTCTGCTCTCCCCCACCCTCACCCTCCAACATCTAGTTGTATTTTTGTAAGATGAGTGGAAAAAACTTTGGTTTCTAGGTAAGTATGATAGTGTATGCCTGTAGGCATTAGAGGGTACTTGAGAGGCTACTGAGGCGGTGTAGCAAGACTTTCAGTATGAACAAACAGCTGTTCCCTGCAGTTGGTGCTTTATCTTATTTTATTTTAAGCCGAGATACTTTTGTTGTTGTTTAGTGATTATTTTCCAAGGATACTCTTGAAAGAGATACTAGATTTTCTAGTTGGTTTCATAAAGTGTTCTAGGTGCTGCTGGAGTTGACAACCAGGACGTCACATAATGCTTGCCTCTTGTATTGAGCTTTGACTTGCTCTAGCTCTGGTGTCATAGTATTGTAGGGACTCACTAATAATAATACTGTTCTTGAATACAACTTCACTGGAACATTTTAAATGAGTTAATGGCTAATATTGAATCAATCAATCAATCAGTTTGAGGCAGGGTTTTGCTATGTAGTTCTGGTTGACTTGGGATTCATTGTGTAGAACAGATTGGCATTAAGTTCACTGAAATCTGTCTGCATCTGGAGTACTAAGGTAATAAAAGGCTTGTGTTATTGAGCCAGACTTACTTATTACTTTATTTGAAATGTTTGTATATGAGAGTACCAGTAGAGACTAGAAGAGGGCATCAGGTTTCCTGGAACTGCTCATGCAAGGATGACGGGAACCAAGGTCCTTTGCAACAGCAGAGGGCGCTCTTAACCTCTGAGGCATCTTGCTTGCCCGACAAAATTCTTAAGAGAACCATTAATTTATTACTCCCTTTCAGGGCTGCAGAGATGGCTCAGTGGTTAAGAGCACTTGTTGCCATTGTAAAGGACTGGGTTCAATTCTCTGCAGCCCCACAGTAGCTCACACCCATTTGCAGCTCTCATTCTGGTTCTTCTGAAGGTCTCTTCTGACTTCTGTAGGCTTCAGCAACATGTAGTGGAAAGACAAATACAAGCAAAACATTCATGGACTTAAGATAAATAAATCTTTTTAAAATACCGTGATGCTAGAAAGATTACTCTGGTTAAGAGCACTAACTGTTATTTCAAAACATGCCAGTTTGATTCCCAGCACTCACGACAGTTCATAATCTTTTGTTTCTTCAGTTTTTGGGGATCCAAAACTTCTCTGGCCTCCCTGGGCATGTACAACCATACACTGGCGAAACACTGATAAACATAAGATTTATTACTCTACCTCACAGATGATATGCATAGAATGACTTGCTATATCATCTGAGTGGTAGACCATAGAGCTGAGGTTGGAAGGCAGTAGTGACAGGCTCACTGGCCAAGGTTTTAAGTACACTGTTGTACATTGGCTCACACTTAATAGCTATGGAGACTCCTTTTCCACCTTTCTGATAGCCATTCAGAAATGTAGTCTGATAATCCAGTGAGTCTGAAGTCTTTACTTAAGAGGCAGATAACTGTTAGGTAGTTCTAATCTTTTTATATTTTAGTTTTCTACAGATAAAGTGGCATTATGTTTATTGGTTTGGAATAATAAGTAAATACTCATTTTTCAAGGAGAAATGTAGAAGATGCCTTGAGTTGCTGCTTAAAATTGAATACTTGACTTTTCTTGTTTGTGTGGTATCAAGAATGAGCCGTTGTTAGTCTAAATGGCTTTGAGGGTTTTTTGTTTTGTTTTTAAGATATATTTAGTAGTCTTTGATCTAGTTATATTTTACCCTTAATTTTCATAGCAGTGTTCCAACATTGACATAAAGTGACAGCAAAGATGTACACTGTGGCTGATTCAAGGGTCTCATTTGTTTTTGATGTAGCCCCAGTTTATGTGCCAGACTTGATGTCAGCTAATGATGAATGATGATTGATGCTGGACAGCTAAGGCAAGAGAGTGGAGAGCTTGAAACCAGCTACATACTGGAAACTTGGGGATTTGTTTTTGTTTTGTTTGTTTTTATGAGACAGTCTCAAGTAGCTTAGACTAGCTTTAAAGTTATTGCCTTCAATTCTCTAGCCTTCTGTTTTCCCAAGTTCTTAGGTTCTAGGTCTGGCTAAAATCGTGTATTTTTTCGAGGTGAATACACTCTTACGTTGTCGCGTTCCCATGCTGATTGTTTGTGATGGTTGTGGAATAATTTTAAGAACTTTAGGGATGCTTATTGATGGTACAGGGACAACATTTGGAGTGCTAACATACTCAGTAAGTTCAATGTTTAGAGAATGTTTTGGTTTGGGATTAAAGATAGTTGTTAAAGACATACAAATATTCCCAATTCTTTTTGAAAAACTCCGACCTTTGAAACACTTGATAAAGAATATTCCATCCTTAATTGTATATCTGGAAACACTATTTTCTATTGTTATTCCTTTGCTTGACAAAAAAATTTTTAAGATGCTTTTATTTTTCTTAGAGAATTTGCATCCACATCTAATGATTTTTATGTTACTTATTTTTTTGCTTTGCAGGGGACATTTACTGATGAGAAGTCAAAAGCTTCCCACCATATTTATCCATATCCTTCCTCACAAGAGGATGGTAAGTTAGCTGTTGGTTGGAAGCTCCTTAACACATCCATTGTACCTTAGGGTATAAACAGCATACCCTTCTTCTAAAACGTCTAATAACGCAGAGTTCTTTGTTTCATTTAGTGTATCACTTGCTGGGTTTGTCAGTCTGACATTAGATCACTTGATTCTTTTAGAAAGTGAGACTTAACCTGTGCTGCTCAGTATTCTAACAGTTGAGCACCCATTTTATACCAACTGTTGATGATTGCTGTGAACTACTAAAAATGCAGGGATGTCTGAGGCAGATGATTATTGACTGCCACGGAGTTCAGTAAACTATCTGAATTGAAGCAGGGTTCCATATACCACAGACTGGCCTTGAACTTTCTCTGTTGGCAAGACTGCCTTAAACTTGAGACCTTTATGCCCTCAGCTCCCGAATGTTGAGAGTATGGGCTGTTGGGTATAGGACTAGGACCCAATACCCACTGAGCTACACTCCCAGCTGTTGTTTCTCCTTGACACCCCCACCTGTTTTTTTCTTCTCTTGGTTTTTAAATTTGTTTGGTGTGTGATGTGTATACATGTGGGAGCCATTGTGCCACAGTGAGCTTTTAGAGGCCAGAGGACAGTCAGCTCATGTGAAGTGGTTTTATGCGTATAGGGTCTGTGATTCAAATTGAAGTCAGTTGCATTGGCAAGAGGATGAATTGGCTGAGACATCTCATTGGCCCGAATGTTTTCAGCCTTGAATATGCATCCTAACATTAAAGTGGTGGGATTTTTTTTTTCTCTGTTATTATTGTAAGGATCTCACAATGTAGCTCATGCCAGCTTTGAATTGAAATTATTCTGCTTCGACCTTCCAAATACTGCTGCTTTGTAGGGTTATTGATCTGCTCAAAGTATTCATAAATCCCTTAGACTTACTCACTTTTTTTTTTGTTGTTGTTGTTGTTGTTTTTGTTTTTTGTTTTTTCGAGACAGGGTTTCTCTGTGTAGCCCTGGCTGTCCTGGAACTCACTCTGTAGACCAGGCTGGCCTCGTACTCAGAAATCTGCCCGCCTCTGCCTCCCAAGTGCTGGGATTAAAGGCGTGCGCCACCACTGCCCTGCAACTTACTCACTTTTGTTTCTCTCCTTTTGATTTGGTATTTCAAGTGATCTAACATTAGCTTCTCTCATTTTGTGTTTGAACACATCTGTTAATAAACACTTAATTTGCTGGGCAGTGGTGGCACACACTTTTAACCTCAGCACTTTGGAGCACTTCAGTGCTCTTGCAGAGGACCAGGATTTGGGTCTCAGAAACTACAAGTATATTCTCAGCTGTCTATCACTGTAGTTCCTAGCCATCTGACACCTTGTCTGATCTCTGGGCTCCTGCACATATGTTGTATACATATATGACACTTGGGAACACACATACACATAATACTAAATATATATTTTTTTAATCCTAACTAAATTGAGGCCATATTTTGATGATTTTTCTTTTTCAGAGGAATGGTTGAGGCCAGTGATGAGGAGAGACAAGCAGGTGCTGGTACACTGGGGCTTCTACCCAGACAGGTAATCCTAACTTAACTATCCTTGTGATTGTTCATGTTGGTCTTAATAATCGCATATGCCTACAGGCTGTGAGGATGAAATCTATTAGCATTCCCATCCCCTTGTTTGGTTTTCGAGACAGGGTTTCTCTGTGTATGCGTGGCTGATCAGGCTGGCCTCGAACTCACAGAGATCTTCCTGTCTCTGCTTCTGCCTCCCAAGTGCTGGGATTAGAGGCATGTACTACCGCCACCCAGCTGAATCTCCACATTTCCATCTATCAATTTTTTATTTAAAATTTATATGATTTATAAACCTCTTTACACAGGTTCTCACTATGTAGTCCTGACTCACCTGCAGCTTACCATGCGGGCCAGACTGACATCAAGCTCAATACAGCTATCTACTACACTCTCCCCAGTCCTGGGGATTAAGAGCAGTGCACCACCATGCCTGTTCTCTTTTTATATTCTATCTGTCTGTCTCTGTCTCTCTCTCCTTCTCCCCTTCTTCCCCCTCCTCTCTCTGAGGATTGGGTGAGGAATTGAATCCAAGTCTTTATACATGCTGAAGATTAGGTGCTTTACATCTGAAGCAACTTTATCTTTTTAAATATTAAAGCCGTTGAACATTGAAATAGATAAATGTAATTATATACTTAAGAAATGCAGTGTGATATTCTAATGGGATTTGCCAGTGTAGGGTAATTCATGTTACTATTTCTTTTCTGTACTTTGTGATTGGAGCCTTTAGGCTCTAGTCTTCACATAGGCAACTCTAATATGTATGCTGTGGCATAAAGATTTACGTCAGCCAGGAATGGTGGCCACAGCTTTAAACTAGCACAGAGTTTGAGGCCCACTTGGCCTACAAGACTACACACAGAGAACCCTGTCTTAAAAAACAAAACAAAACAAAAAAAAGTATAGGAGAGTTCTTTATTTTCTGAATAGAGTTAGTTACCTTTTCACAGTTGCTTTGCCTATTACTGTATGCTTGTATGCCCTAGCATTGTTGTGTGCTGCAGCAGAGGTAGCAGCCAGGAAACAGAGACATAGAAGAAGTTGCAAGGCCAAGATGTCCCTGTGGAGGTATACTGCTGAGTAACAATTTCTTTCTTCTAGTCTGCCTGTTTCCTTTACCTAGTCTGCCTGTCCTAATATCTCAGTCAAGTATGAATTCAGTGAATTGGTCCATTGATAGTGGCCCAGTTATATTCTTTAGCCTGTGAACCTTGTAGGTAAGACTTCATATTTAAAGCATAATATAATTTTGCTTATCTCAAAGAGATTTATTTGCTAAAGGGATCTCTTAGCATGTTATTAATCCATTAATTAAGATGTTTGTCTTTAACAAAAGAATCTTGGGGGCTGGAGAGTTGTTTGATTAATGAGTTCTTACTGATATTGAAGAGAATCCAAGTTTGGTTCTCAGCACACATACGTCACTCTGTAACTTCAGTTCCAGGAGACCCAGCTTCCTTTCTTCACTTCCATGGGCGTCAGACATGCACATGCTGTACAGACATGCAGAAAAAAACATTCATATAAAGTTAGTAAATTCACATAAAATGATTAAATTTTTTTTTGCCCAAAATGTGTTTGTTAGGAAGGTTCCCACTCATCTTGAATGAGGGGCTTTAAGTGCTGCTTCATCCTGAAGGAACATTCTTCTGTCAGCCTTCCTTTTCTACCTGTAGGCTGACAGGACAGTGGAGCAGCCAACACACAAGACTACCATTTGTGCATGGCTAGAGACCATGGTGATTTTATACCATCCTGGGCATTTCACATCCATAAAGTAGGAATTGGGGCCCTGCACTAGGCGCTTTTTCTTGTGTTCCCTCTTCTCTTCTGGAGAGGGATAAAGGAGAGCCTTTGTGAGAGGCATGTTCTGTGTTATCATAGGGAGGTCATCACCGCCGGAAAAGGCCAGGAAAAAAATTTAAAACTTGTTATTGATTCTTTGTAAATTTCACATCATGTGTCCCAATCCCACTCATCCCCCCCACCCTTCATATCTGCTTATCTGCATGTCTTCATGTTTCCTCCATTGCAGTTCCCCCCAAAGAAACAGCACAGTGTATTTCATAGTGTACTCTTTTGTTCACACATCTTTTCTTGCCAAGATTCATTGCAATGAGTCATTGGTATGGTTCAAAGCCCCTGGCTTCTGCTATAGGTCAATAGAGATCTTCAGGGGACTCCTCTCTCCAGTAGTTCATATATTGTGTAGATGAGTTGAGTGGGCCTGCATCCTGACCTGGATAGTGACGGAGTTGTTGAGTTCACCAGCATTCCCTCACCCACACCACTGGGGTGACGTCTCCAGCACTGACCCAGCTGTTTCACTCAGTGCCAAAGCTGGCCAGCTCTCCCAAGTGCAGCAGCCAGTGAAGGACAGGCCAGGCCCAGCTCTCTCACCTGTCTCATGGTGAGGGCATCTCTACCCCACAGCAGGGGCCAGCTCTCCTGCTCTTAAACTCTAATGTTTTTTTAAAGATGATTTTCTTTCTAATGTTTATGACAAATGAGTTTTGATTTTTTCAAAAAGCTATGCATGTTAAGTATTATGAATAAAATTATTTTATGTCTAATTCTGATGTCAGAAATTACATTGCTGTTTACCTTTTCTCTCCCACTGGCTTTTTGGTTATGGTTTGAAGTAGAATCTCTTTATGCAGATAAACTTTGAACTAGCAGCCCTTTTGCCTAAGCCGTTAGAACTTCTAGGATTATATACCCCGTGCCTGTGGTGGCTTCTCTTTCTTAGTTTTTTCCTTTTGACTTTTTGTCTTTGTTATTGCCTGGTCTTGACAGACAGGTTCCCTTCAGTCTCCCAAATGGCTAGAACAAGTCATGTATCATCGCATCTGTCGTTGGACATTTTTAACTGAAGACAATGTGTCATTAGTTCTATTAACTTTTAAGAATGTGTGTCTAGTCTTTTGTTTTTGAGGCAGTTCTTCCATAGATAGCCCAGGCCAACTTTGAACTCATGATTTTTTTTCTGCTTCAGTCTCATAAGTACTGGATGCCGTTGTGCTTGGTCCATGTGTTGGCTGTCTTTTAAAACAATTTTGAAGTAAAATTGGTATTGCACCTATTATGAACTGTAATTAATAATTTTATACTGAGAAAATATTAATGTTAACAATAACGTGAGTTACTTCTTTTCATTAAGTACTTATAAGTTGATGTACTTCCAATGCACTTTTTAAAAAAGATTTATTTGTTTTATTTATATGAGTACACTGTAGCTCTCAGACATACCATCTGATGTCAGAGGGCATCAGATTCCATTACAGATGGTTGTGAACCACCATGTGTTGCTGGGGATTGAACTTGGGACTTCTGGAAGAGCAGTCTGTGCTTTTAACCACTGAGTCATCTCTCCAGCACCCCCAATGCACTTTTTTATTTGTTTGTTTTGAGACAGGGTTTCTCTTTGTAAGCCCTGGCTATCCTGGAACTCACTTTGTAGTCAAGGCTGGCTTCAAACTCAGAGAATAGTCTCTTGAGTGCTGGAATTAAAGGCATGTGCCACCACTTTTTTTTGTAAATTTATTTTTATTTTGTGTGTATTGATGGTTTACCTGAGTGTATGTCTGTGTGAGGGTTATTTGTTTATTTATTTTATGTATATAAGTACATTGTATGCTGTCTTCAGACACACCAGAAGAGGGCATCAGATCCCATTACAGATGATTGTGAGCCACTATGTGGGTGCTGGGAATTGAACTTTAGGAGGTGGGCAGTTGATGTTTATTTGAAGGATTTGCCTGGTTTCTGTCTGGATCTCTTTGTCCTGTCTGTGTCCTTGTGAACAAGCCTCTACTGCATACTCCATCTGCTTTAACCTCTGTCATTCCATCCATATGACTGTGTCCTGGACTCTGAAATCCATGAGTTAAAAAAAAAATCCTCCATAAGTTGTTTTGTCAATTTCATTTGTATTAGTAACTATGGCCTATCCCCTGATAGCCATTTATACAATACTTTATAATCAAAACTTTGAAAGAATATAAAACTACTTTTCTCATCTCATTGTGGTAATCTTTGCTTAGTATATTACTTAGTTGGCCAAGAGGTTTCCCCCCATCTTACATTTAACAAATTTAGCAAATTTATGAGATGTGTAGATATCTGTGTACATGCATGTACACAAAAGTACTCAATATAGAGAACTGCTGGTTCTAGATGCTTTTGAACTTAACCCACGATAATGGCTATTATACAAATACTTGATTTGAATGTCCCTTGGTTTTCTGGTTTATTTCATGTTAGAGATCAAACTCCAGGCCTTATACATTGGTCATTTCACTTGGATTAGTAATTTTATTGGACAGTATAGTAACTTTAACAATCTTTTCATTTTGTAGACACTTTTATATTTATAATTTTTGGAATGGCTTTAATGATTGTAGCACTGGGTTGTTGCTTGCTGATGAGATGATATTTGAGTAGGGAGCTTGAGAAGAGGTGATTTCTGTGGATATTATGAACGTCTAGGCTGTAAGGAGCATCAGATATGAGGTGCATTCTGACTTAGTGGAATATGTTGAAGATGACACTGAATCCTTTAACCTTAGAGAGGACAATATGGAAGCCCAGAGGAAGGCCAGATTGTGAGACCTTGGCAAATGTACTGGCTGGTTTTGTGTCCACTTGACACAAGCTGGAGTCATCAGAGGCAAAAGAGCCTCAGTTGAGGAAGTGTCTCCATGAGATCCAGTTGTAAGGCAATGTTTTCAATTAGTGATGAATGTGAAAGAGTGCAGCCTGTTGTCCTGGACTGGCGGTCCTGTGTTACATCAGTTAGCAGGCTGAGCAAGCTATGTAAAGAAAGCCAGGAAGCAGCACCTTCTGTATCAACTTCTGCCTCCAGGTTCCAGCTCTGCTTGAGTTCCTGTCCTGACTTCTTCCAGTGATGAGTTATGATCTGGAAGTGTAAGCTGAATAAATCCTTCCTTCCCCAAGCTGCTTTTTGATCTTGGTGTTTGCATCATGGCAGTAGAAACCCTGACTAACACAGAAACTGGTGGTTTTTTTGAGGACTTTGACTTTCAATCTTAGTAGGTTGGAGTCTGTCCTAGTTTTTTAATATTGTTATCCTTGGCCAAACACAACTTGGAAAGGAAAATGTTTATTTGGTTCCATTATCAATGGTGAAGCTAAAGTAGGAACATGAAAAAATGCTGGTTACTGGCACCATGCTTTGTCATATAGCCCAGACCTGTCTGCCCAGTGATGGTACCACCCACAGTGGGCTGGGTCTTCTACATTAATTACTAATCAACAAAACATGTTGCCATCTTGCCTATATGCCAATCTGATGGAGGTATTTTCTCAATTGAGGTTCCCTTATTCCAGATGGTTTCTCTGTATAGCTCTCGCTGTCTTAGAACTCACTCTGTAGACCAGGCTTGCCTCAACTCAGAAATCCATCTGCCTCTGCCTCCCAAGTGCTGGGATTAAAGGTGTACGCCACTACTGCCCGGCGTGTCAAATTATCTTAAACAAAACAAAAACCAACCAACTCGGAGTCCTTGGGAATTTTTGGATTGTAGAATATTGTGGTAAATTTTGAAAAATCATCCTGTTGGTATGTGAAAGCCTCAGTTCTTGGGAAAGCAGTCGGAAGGGTAGGACACGAGTGTGGAAAATGAGAGACGTGGAGGGGAGGTCAGCTCACTGCGCACTTTGAAGGCACTCTTGGAACTTTGAGTGTGCTTGGTTTGGAACAGTTACTACCCATGAACTAGGGAACGTAGAACTGCCTGGTGGATTTCAAGGTTCGGATTTACTTAAGGTACAGATGTGATACTTTAAAAGTGTAGTATTACTTTGAAAACCTGAATGAGATCACCATGAGGAGAATTAGTTTTGAAAGGTACTCCTGCGTTCTTTAATATCAAAGAGATTAATATTTAATGTTTGGTCATAATTAAGGTGCTTAATATGGCTGAAACTACAAGCTAGCCGTGGAGACTGGAGGGCTGAGGACTGGTTATGAGAGAAAACAAATATCCGGAGATAGTGCTGACAAGAAGGCCAAGTTTTAGGGGTTGTTTTGAGCAATGGGCAATACCTACTTAGAAATCTTTTTAACTAACTCAAGACAGTTTTTGGCTTGGTTCAGTTTTATTGACAGTGATGAAACAAAAGTTTATTTTTGAAAGCACTAGTATTATGTGTACATATGTGTGTGAGGGTAGGTGCACTCAGGTCAGGCCACACGTGTGAGTCAGGGCGATCTGCAAAGTCGGTTCTACTCGTTTCAGTTCTAGGGATTGAACTCAGGCTTCTGTGGCAAATTCTTTTGTCTATGATTCTGGCCTATCAATTTACTAAAACTTTTTCTAATGATATTTGTAACGCGTATCCTTAGTGCTTGACGAGTCTTTCTAATCGATAGAGTTGGCTCTGATTTGTTTGCTTGTTTAATTTGCTTTACAGCTATGATACTTGGATCCACAGTAGTGACGTTGATGCTGAAATTGAAGATGCACCAATCCCAGAAAAGCCGTGGAAGGTAATGGGTCTGCAAAAAAGAAATTATTCTCGGCTGGGCATAGTGGTGATGCTTTTAAGCTCAGCGCTTAGGGGCAGAAGCGGACAAATCTCTGAATTCAAGGCCAGCACGGTCTACATACTGAGTTCCAAGACAACAGCCATAAAGAGAGTTCCTGTCTTAGGAAATGTGTTGACTGGGCACACGTATATTCATAGACAAAGTACTCACGATAATATACATAAATAAGTAATACAAATAAGTTATTTTTACACACTCTGATTGCCATTCTCTACAGTAAATTCATTTGTTTTTGAAACATGCTGTCATTCTGGCTCATGCTGTCCCTGAGGTTACTATGCAGACACTGCTGGCCTTGATTTTGTAATGATCATCCTGCCTCAGTCCAGTGAATATTTAGGAGTAAGCCCATGCCCAGATACAACACTCTTGTTTTTTAAAAATATATAATGGTGTTCCCTTTTTAATGTCCTCAACTCAAGAACCTGTCAGTGGCCCTGACAACATTGTATTAATGTCTTAGAAGTTAATGGGTGCAGTACTTGAGAAGAATGCAGTGCCACACCAGAGTGTGAGAAATGGGGGTGTCATGTTCAACCTATATGAGAATGTATAGCTTCTCTCAACTCTGTTCTCCTCCCCCCATGACTGAGCCACCACTACGAACACATTGCACTCTGGAGTTATAATCCAAGATAAACTCTTTCCTTTATTTCTTTTGTTTTATTACAAGGATTTCTCTGTGTAGCCCTGGCTGTTCTGGAACTCCTTCTGTAGACTAGACTGGCCTCAAACTCACAAAGATCCACCTGCCTTTTCCTCCCAAGTGCTGGGATTAAAGGCAAGCACCACCACCAACTGGTGAGAGATGTCTTAAAAGTTGCGCTGAGCCGGACATTTGTTCGCTCACAGTTAATGTTTGTTGGCTGACTTTTCCCCAGAGAAGCGAAAAAAAAATATTTTTTTTAGGATTTATTTATTTTATGTGTGAGTACTCTATCTGTATGCTGGAAGAGGACATACGATTTGATTTTAGATGGTTGTGCGCCACCATGTAGTTGCTGAGAATTGAACTCAGAACCTCTGGAAAAGCAGCCAGGGCTCTTAACTGCTGAACCATCTTTACAGCTCCAGATATTTTTCTTAAGAAAATTGTAATTTCTATTTTGTTTGTTTGTTTAATGTATATGAGTACACTGTCGCTGTCTTCAGACATACCAGAAGGAGGCATCAGATCCCATTACAGATGGTTATGAGACACCATGTGGTTGCTGGGTATTCAACTCAGGCCCTCTGGAAGAGCAGACAGTGCTCTTAACTACTGAGCCATCTCTCTAGGGGCTCCCTCTCCCCCAATTTTAATTTCTTAAGAAATTAAAAGCATTGCTTTTAATTAGTAGATCAAAATTAAGTTTTTTTAAAAACTACAACTTCAGGTCCTGGATGTGGTGATGCATACCTTTGGCACACACCTTTAATCCCTCACTTGGGCGGCAGAGTCAGGTCTATCTCTGAGTTGGAGGCTAACCTGAGCTACAGAACAAGTTCCAGTATAGCCACAGCTACACACAGAAACCCTGTCTTGACAAAACAACAACAAAAACAAACTTGATTTTAGAAAACAGTATTTTGGGGGCTAGAGAGATAGCTCAAAGGTTAAGAGCACTGACTGTTTTTTCAGAGGTCCTGAGTTCAATTCCCATCAACACATGGTGGCTCACAGGCACCTGTAATAGGATCTGATGCCCTCTTCTGGTGTGTCTGAAGATAGTGAACAGCGTGCTTATATACATAAAATAAATAAGTTTTTACAGCCGGGCAGTGGTGGCGCATGCCTTTAATCCCAGCACTTGGGAGGCAGAGGCAGGTAGATTTTTGTGTTTGAGCCCAGCCTGGTCTACAGAGTGAGTTCTAGGACAGCCAGGGCTACACAGTGAAACCCTGTCTCAAAAAACCAAAAAAAGAAAAAAGAAAAAAAAAAAGTAAGTTTTTACAAAAAAACAGTATTTTAAAATGTATAGTAACATGAACTAGTTACCCAGAATGCATATTGTCCTGGTCTCGTTAGCACCTACAGCAACAGCATACTGTGCCCAGTCTCTTTGACATCACCATTCTCTGCAAGACTATTGCCACTGTGGTCAACATCAGTTTCTCAGATTAAGCACCTTCTCCCTACTCTTCACAGAGGTCTTTAGACATGAGCTGTGCCTTTGGAGACGCAGAATAGCAGATGACCTTGCAGATCTTCTGTGGCTCCTTCTTCACTCTGTTATCTTCCATCTTCCCCCCCCCCCCTAAAAAAAAACTTAGCGTTTGCTGGGCAAGGCATACACACTTGTAGTTCCAGCACTCATGAGCCACAGGCAGGTGAATATCTGAGTTTGAGGCAGCTGGTTGACACTCAGAATTCTAGACCAACCAGGGGTACATAGTGATACTCTGTAAAAAAATGATAATTAAAAAACAATAAAGCAACCAGTATGTGTGTTACACTATCAAATGGTTTTGCTGGGATTCTCTGTCCTTCAGGCACAGCAGCCATCCTTTTAGCAGCTGTGACTACTCGCTACACACCTCCAAGATCAGGCCACGGGGCCGCTGTCACCCATTACAGAGGAGCATCACTGGGACCTCACCTAGATTCTGGCTGATTGATCGTTTTGTGTCTCCTAGCTTTCTGTATCCGCTCTAAGTGTATTTCGTGCTCCTGATCCTGACAGAGTGCAGACTGCAAGATTAGTAGAAGGGCATACTCAGAAATCCGCCTGCCTCTGCCTCCCAAGTGCTGGGATTAAATGCGTGCGCCACGGTTGCCCGGCAACTTTATGGTTGTAATTGTTAGTTTGTGCCTCTCATTTTATTGTAACCAAGCACTCTCTGCCCCCTCCCCTCTGTGCCCTGAGGTGTGACTAAGAACAGTTAATGGTCTGATGCCAAATCATAATTGTGCCCATTTGATACGGTTCTAGGTTCATGTAAAATGGATTTTGGATACTGACATTTTCAATGAATGGATGAATGAAGAGGATTACGAAGTGGACGAGAACAGAAAGCCAGTGAGTTTTCGTCAGCGAATTTCAACAAAGAATGAAGAGGTATTTCACTTGGAACTATTTCTTGACCACTAGTTGCTTTTGCTTTTTCTTGACATTTTCTTTCTTGATAATCTGACACATACACACTTAGGGCCGTCACCTGAGATGTCCGTGTACAAGTTATTGAGTGCGTTAACAAGCATTTGTTGGCGTCTCACTAGAGAGAGGAATGAAAGTCTTAGGAAGTGGGCAAGTGGTAAGCTAATTCTACAGCTGAATTTTTTCTAGTAGGTGCAATTTTTAAATTAATCATTTAATATATAGGATGTATGAGTGTATGTGCGCACTGTGAACATGTTTGCTGTCTGGATTCCAGAATAGGGTGTTGTGGGAATCCAACACGGGAGTAGCCGTGCTCTGCACCACTGTCCTCTCACCAGCTCTTGTTGTTTGTTTTTTAATTGTTTTTATTTTATGTGCATTGGTGTTTTGCCTATATGTATGTCTATGTGAGGCTTCTAGATATGAGTTACAGACAATTGTGAGCTGCCATGTGGGTACCAGCCCCTTGCTTTAATTTTAAAATGCATTTTAAAATTTAGCCAACAAAGTAATGATAAGTTTCCTGTTTTTAAATAATACCACATGATAGGTTGGTTTTTTTTTTTTGTTTTTTTTTTTTTGTTGTTGTTTTTTTTTTTAAGGAAAACACCAATGTCTTTATTTAATATTATAATAACTTCAGTGAAAATAGAATACTAAAAAATATTGGTTTTAAATATTTTGAGAATTAAAGTGCTGCAGTATTTTCTGACAATAGGGGATTTAGCATTCAACGTTTTTATTACTATTAAGTCTAAGTTCTTAATTGTAAGAAGATAACACAATTGAAACATATTATTTTATATGCTACCCTAAATCTTTTTTGATTAAATGAAGTTTAAGTTCTGGCTATCTTCTCATGATTCCATAAAAAGCAATATTTGTGTCAGGAATGGTGGTGGTTTACGCCATGAATTCCAGCACTCAGGTAGCAGAGGCAGGCAGAAAGTTCTGTGTGGTTTTGAGGCCCAGCTGGTCTGCATAGCAGTTTCAGGCTAGCCACAGTTACATAGTGAGACCTTATCTCTACAAACAAAAACGTACAACTTTTTGGCTACATGCATCACTAGAGTAAGAATTTGGACCAAAAGATAGCCTTTTGTAACTGCTAGGAGTGTGGCAGTCCAATGAAGAGACCTGTCATCATTTTTATTTATGACATCTAAATTTATTTGTTTTTTACATTTCTTTTCTGTTTTGTTTTTTGTTGTTTTAATAAATGTTTGTTATATAGTCTGTAACTTAATATGTAGCTCAGGCTGACATGAATTGGCCCTACCAATCTCAGCCTTCCCAGTGCTGGAAATACAAATATATTTCACCAAGATTGGATTGGTTTTTTTTTTTTTTTTTTTTTTATGTTTTTTTTTTTTTTTGTATTTATAATTATGTATATATGTATGTGCATGTATATATGTTAACATTGACTGAAAATAAAAAGATTTCCTGTTTTTAACACCTGTGCTTAATACTAAAACATCTTTGTTACACTATATATTGCAAGATTTTATTTATTTTGGGGTTTTTTGTTTGTTTGTTTTGTTTTTTGAGACAGTGTTTCTCTGTGTAGCCCTGGCTGTCCTGGAACTCACACTGTAAACCAGGTTGGCCTCGAACTCAGAAATCTGCCTACCTCTGCCTCCCAAGTGCTAGGATTATAGGCGTGTGCCCTCACTGCCCGGCAATTTTATAAATTTTAAAAATATGTGGGGTTTTGTGTTTCATTTATTTCCAGACAGTGTCTCTCTGTATAGCCCTGGCTGTCCTTGAACTTGCTCTGTATGTAGACCAGGTTGGCCTCGAACTCAAGAGATTACCCTGCTTCCTAAGGGCCAGGTTTAAAGGTGCCAACACCCCCTCCTCCTGACGCTGTTGGGCTATTTTATAAATGCCGCTTTGACAGAATCACTTGAGCTTGTAATTTCTGGTTTCAGTAGCATGTTTCGTGTGTTAGTAGTTACTTGGCTTTTCCCATGTGTGAGCCTGAATGTTGAACAGTAACTTTTTTTTTCAAGGCCAGCTATGTATTTATTGTTATTTTGAAGATTATGATTAGCATTTCAGTTTTGCTGTATTGCCTAGGATGGTTGTTTTCAAGCCTGTGGCCCTTTAATACAGTTCCTCATGTTGTGGTGACCCCTCCCCCCCACACACACACCATAAAATTATATTTGTTGCTACTTCTTAACTCCAGTTTTGCTAATATTTAGTGTTTTACTTGTTTTGTTATGAACTATAATATAAAGTTATCTGTTTTGAAGGTCTTAGGCAACCCCTATCTATGAAGGGTTTGTTAAACCCAGCAAAGTGATCAAAACATACAGGTTGAGCACAGCTGACCTAGATGGTCAGGAATGTTTCTTCATTGCTGGTAATTGGTGTTTAATTTTGTGGCTTCATTTGCTCTGATGCAGGAAAGTTGGTAATGTATGGAAAGTCACCTTTGGACATGGGTTTGTAGAAATTGATGACTTGATAAAGTTGCCTGATATTTCTTTTCGTTTTCTTCTTCCTAGCCAGTCAGAAGTCCAGAAAGGAGAGATAGAAAAGCATCTGCCAATGCTCGAAAGAGGAAACATTCCCCTTCTCCCCCTCCTCCTACACCCACAGAATCCCGGAAGAAGAGCGGGAAGAAAGGGTGAGATGTTTGTAGCATGATCATAAGAAACTTTGAATGGCTTTCTTGGGTATTATATTTATGTTGGATATTTTGCCAAACAACAGTCATCCTTTGACTATGAAGTTTTTTGTTCTGATAGCTTGTCTTTTTAACTTGTGTTTATTACATTAAATTTTTTTATTTGTTTGTGCGTATGGGTGTTGATGTCATAAGACAACTATAGGAGGTAGTTCTCACCTTCTACCATGAGGGTGGGGCTCAGGATTGTCAGGGCAGGTGCCATCGGCCCCCAAGCCATCTTGTCAGCCAGATAAGTTTTGACAGGAGTCTTATTTATATAGGAATACCTTGAATACAGCCTTTCCCCCTTGTATGTAAGTACATGTTGAAAAGGTGGGAAGACATTTCAGGAATCATGTCCTGAGCCATGTGTGGTGGCACATGTCTATTTTGCCATTTAGGCAGAGTCAGGTTTGAGACTAGCCTACTCTAGAAAATATGTTCTAATATAGCCTGAGTTCCATTCTAAGACACACAGTTATTGTCTCTATTGGATCTGACCACCTCTCCCATTTAACTGACTGATAGAGTTAGAACCTGGAATTGTTGAACTGTTGAGTATTCTGACAAGTCTGACAAGCCCGGAAAGTCTTGTAGTAACAATTTGGATTTGAGCTGGGCAGTGGTGGCGCACGCCTTTAATCCCAGCACCTGGGAGGCAGAGGCAGGCGAATTTCTGAGTTTGAGGCCAGCCTGGTCTACAGAGTGAGTTCCAGAATAGCCAGGGCTACACAGAGAAACCCTGTCTCGAAAAAAAAAAAAAAAAAAAAAACCAATTTGGATTTGTTATTGAATAGATTACTGATAATATATATAAAACTTGAATGCTTTATACGATCCCTGAAGTTTATACTCACAGTATAGGTAATATTTGGTAAATTCTGTTACTATAAATAGATATTTGATAATTTCAGACTTGCCTACTGTAACGTATACATTTGTTTATTTTGTTTGTTTTGTATGTTTTTTTTTTTTTTTTTTCCCCAAGACCGGATTTCTCATGGAGCCCTGACTGTCCTGGAACTCTGTAACCTTAAACTCAGAAATCTACCTGCCTCTGCCTCTTGAATTCTGGGATTAAAAGTGGGCCCTACCACTATCCAGCCTATTTTGTTTGCTTCGTTGTTGTTGTTGGTGGTGGTTTTCTGTTTTTTGAGTGTTTGTTTTGTCGTTGGGGTGTGGGGAGTGATTTGAGATGGTTGCTCTATGTGGGTCCTTGAACTTACTCTGTAGACCAGGCTGGCTTCACACTCACAGACTTGCTTTTGTCTTCATTAAGGACATGTGGTGCCACCACCACCCAGCCCATCCTGCTTTGTTTTGTTTTTGAGGCAGTGTCTCTATGTTGTCCTGTCTGTTCTGTATCTCACTATGTAAACAGACTGGGCTCACACTCAGAGACATCTTCCTAATAGATTCATTTGAGAAGAGTCCTCGATTAAGAGAATGTCCCTACCCTTGGAGCAAGCCTGTGGTTTGCTTTTTTAATTGATGATTGATGTGGGAGGGCTCAATTCACTGTATATGGTACCTCCTATGGACAGGATAGTCCTGGGTGTTACAGGAGTGCTAGTTAAGCAAAGTAGTAAGCAGCACTCCTCCGTGTCCTCTGTATCCGTTTCTGTCTTCTGTCTTCTCTTTTCCTGTCAGCAACACTCTCTCTCTCTCTTTCCCTTTCCCTCCCTCCCTCCCTCCCTCCCTCCCTCCCTCCCTCCCTCCTTCCCTCCTTCCCTCCTTCCTTCCTTCCTTCCTTCCTTCTGACAGGGTTTTCCTGACTATGCTGGAATTGGTTAGGTATATCAGGCTTGCCTTGACCTCACAGAGGGTCTCTTGCCTCTGCTTACAGAGTGCTGAGAGTAAAGGTGTGCACCACCACTGCCTGGCTTCTCCTTGGTACTTTTGTTAGAGAGAGAGTGTGTGTGTGTGTGTGTATGTGTGTGTGTGTGTGTGTGTGTGTGTGTGTTAGTTGAAACAATCTTGTGCTCCTGAGGTGGCTAGTAGTCCATATACAGAGTTCTTCTACCCATACTCTTGCGTGCTTCAGTGATGGTCACCTGCCACCACACTCTGATGTGTTTTTTTTGTTTGTTTGTATCACATTGTATGTCCTTTTGTCTTTATTTTAACTCTCAACCATATTGTTAGTTTTATAAATGATAACTATTCAGAGAAAGCAATGGCATTTTTTATAAGGAACATGAGGACTTTTTAGCTCTTAACAGTCAAATGATACCTCAAGAAAATATAGCTGTCCATAGCTTACAAGGCTTTTTCATTTTATCATGTGTAGGCTGACTGAATGGTGCGTCTCCTTAGCAGGAGTTCTTTTACCGTACTAAGTCACTCTTCTCAAATGAATAGTAGGATGACTGTCCTGTTATGCATTAGGGTTTGAGGCTCATTTGATGCTACTTGAGTCAACTATCTAAATTGCTTGATTATTTCTTGTTTATAAAGTGTTTTTGAGTGTAAATAATAGTTTAATAGAACTTGAGACATTTTTCTAAGTGTCTATAATTGGCCCTTTTCTGTCCCATATATATTAGACAAGCTAGTCTTTATGGGAAGCGTAGAAGTCAGAAGGAAGAAGATGAGCAAGAAGATCTTACGAAGGACATGGAAGACCCAACACCTGTACCTAATATAGAGGAAGTGGTTCTCCCTAAGAACGGTTGGTACTTTTTTGCATTAAACCTGCTGTTGGCTATCATTTCACCAAAAAATGAGTAATGTCATATTCTGAGCACACAGTTTTTTCTTTCAGTTTTTTGAAATAACATCTCTCCATATAGTCCTGACTGTCTTGAAACTCACAAGTGGACGCAGACTAGCCTGGAAGTCCCAGAGATCTGGCTGTGTCCGTCTCTACCTCCTGAGTGCTGGGATTAAAGGCTTCTACTACAACACCCATACCACATAGTTCTTAACTTTCCAATATGAATAGACTTTCCCTTTATCAGTTTTTAAAAATTCTTACTTTCTCATTTTACTTATGGGTCATCTTGTGGTTTGTGTGTGTGCGCATGTGTGATTTCTTTACTGAGAAGACACCAATGAAATGGGTACATACATTTTAAATTGTCCTTTGTATAGTGGTGTCAATCTATAATCCAAGTTCTCCGGAGTCTTTGATAGCAGTAACCTGAATTTGAGGATGCGTGAACTTCATGCTTGTTTTGAAAACTAAAAATAAGAGTTGGGAATAAGAGATTAGGGGGAGAGTGCTTGCCTAGAACTTGTGACACTTGCATTCAGTGCTTGCCTAGGACATGCGACATTTTGTTCAGTGCTTTCCTAGTACTTGTGACATTTGCATTCAGTCCCATCCCCAAAAATTTCTTCAAAGGAAAAAAATAGTAATGTAAAAAACTGATAGATGCAATGTTTACTCCACAAAAATGTTGGGAGAAGAGGCAGTGCGTACCTCCTACCCCCACCTTTGCTGATGAGTTAACCTTGCTGCCTTTGTGGAATAGAATTACATTGCTATTTGAGTGATTGTAGATTGGACAGGTGGTTTAGTGTCTTGAAGGTTTATGTAAGGATGAGGATAGAGCTATATTGGCTTGTGATATGCATCCATGTTTTATTCATGTTCTGTCGTCATGTTTAGTTATGTTTAGTTCATGTTAATGGGTAGTGTGTCTGCATGTATGTAGACACCCTGGCTTGGGAAGGCTGAAGAGGGGTCAGTTCCCTTGGATTTGAGTTATTCTCATCTACTTTGCCTCAACTGAGTAACCATCTCTTTAGCTCTTCACCGTACATTCTTAAAATCAGTGTGACTGTTTCTTCTAACACATGATTCTGATGTTTTTTCCCCTTCTAGTAAACCCAAAGAAGGACAGTGAAAACACACCCGTTAAAGGAGGCACAGTGGCAGATCTAGGTAAAGACACCAGATACAAATGCTCTCTCCTGACTGTGTCAGCTCCTTGCGTACTGTGTCATTTACTTCAGATTGTTATTTTAATTTGCTTTGTTTGCTGCTCTTCAAGATTAACCAATTGCCTTCTGTACTGTCATACTTCAGTGTCCTGTCATGACCCATTGTTTGTGTTCCTCTCAGTGACTTGCAGCTGACAACACGTGGCGTTTTCTCATAAGCTTGGCTGTATTAGTCTTTCACTGGAAAATAGTTATCAGCTGAGTTTTAGAGAAATAATTCTAATTAAAATATGGTTTTCAATGTCCCTCTAATGTTTCATAGTATTTGTGCAGATGTTTGATTATTATAGGCTCAAGAGTATTCATAATATTTATTTATTATGAATTTGAGGCTAGCCCTGAACTATATATTGAGTTCCAGGCTAGTCTTGGCAAAAAGACCTTTCTTTATGTCCCCCAACACCATCCTCTTTGAATAAAAGGTACAGTTCTTATTTATTTTTGTGTATATGATGTACTTGCAGGCATAAATGTGGCAGCTCAGGTGTTGGAACCTAGCAGACGGCCTTTGTATTCTACCACTGTCCTTTCAGAACTCAGGGGATTGACCCTGAGTGAGTGTGCCAAGTGCTGTGACTGTGAACCCTTCTCCCCAGCCTTTTCATGTCTTCTTTTCATGCTGGATTGCTTGACTGACTCCACAGTGATGCATGGTTCTGTCTGAATGTCTAAAGTTTAAACCGAGCATTTCTAATGACAGCATATCAAAAAAGATAAACAGACACAGTTTGACAGTGTTTCTAGTTTATTTTGATGTTATTATCATAACTTGTTATTTATACCTGCTATATATTAATTTTCTCTTCCATAACTCATAATTACTAATTCAAAGGCCAGAAAAAGAAAACCTATTGTAAGTAGACTTCTATTTCTCCCTGTTGCATGGACAATAGGGAAGGTGATAAAACTGGATGTTCTTCGCTGTGAAACTCTGTTAAACAATGATGGTAACTTGTAATTTATTTCCCTAGGTTTTTTTGGTTGGTTTGTTTGTCTGAGTCATAGACTCTTTATTTCTGTGTGTCCTGGAACTCACTCTGTGTACCAGGTTGGCCTGACACTCTTAGAGCATCTGCCTTCCAGTGCTATGTTTAAAGTGTGTACCACTATGCCCCTAACAGGTTTTTTGTTGTTGGTTTGTTTGGTTTTTTGTTTGTTTGTTTGTTTGCTCTTGTTTTGAGTCAGAGTTTCTCTGTGTATCCCTGGCTTTCCTGAAACTTACAATGTAGAATGGGCAGGCTTCAAATGCAGAGGTCTGCCTTCCTTTGCCCCCTGAGCACTGTGATTAAAGGTATGACCATCATGCCTGGCTGACATAAATCTTTATGCCAGAGCATACATACTGGAGTTGCCTGTGTGCAGAGAAGATCCTAAAGGCTCTGCACACAGTAATAGAAAAGAAATAGTAACATGGATTACCCTAATTTTCTCAGTAATAGCTCTTCACTTGTACACCGTGGCTGACGATGCCTTTGCTCTCCGTGGAGAGTTAGGTTCTTTGAATGTTGCTGTCCTCCTTTGTTTCTGACTCCGTTGTGGTGGGAATCTTGACACCAAGGACATTGTGACCTATCAAATGTTTTTTTCCTCAGATTTAATTATTTTTATTGGTGTGTGTGAGTGCATGGCCGAATGTATGTCTGTGTGCCCTGTTTACAGTGCTCTTAGATTTAAAGAGAACCTGTCAGATTTCCTGGAACTGGAGTTACAGCTGCTGTGTAGTTGCTGCAAATATGATCTGAGTCTTCTGAGTGCTCTTAACCACTGAGCCATCTCTCCCTACCCTCAAGTGTGTGTTTTTGTTCTCAGACTTGTTAGCTGTTTAGTTCCTTCTGTTCCATAGTTATATAAATCTATATTATTCCTTTATTCTTGAGGAATTGGAAAAAATAAAAAAACAAAGCAAAGTAGTGGTTTGCACACAAAGAGAACCACAGCACAGTTTTTGAATAGCATGAATTAGGATCCAGGATGAGGATTTCTCTCATCTGATGTCAGTTTCTGTCAGGTGTCAAGACTCAACTTAGTTACTCAAATGTTTCAAAGAATGGGAAGCTTTTGGAGGGGTGGGGGTGGGTGGATCCCAACTTTGTACAGGGCATGTACTCTATCACCAGACTTCACTCCAAGATTAAATTGCATTAGACTATCACTGTAGCAGCGTCTAGTCAGAGACTGGCTTTGCCAATTTAGAGCTGATACCACCACACTTTCCTCTCGCCCTTTTTTTCTTTCTTTTTTCCTTCCCTTGTGTGTGTGTGTGTGTGTGTGTGTGTGTGTGTGTGTGTGTGTGTGTGTGTTTTATAACATAATTATCCTGAATTCCCTATTTTAGCAGGTCAGTGATGTTCATTTTTGTATTGCCTAGATATCTTCTGGATATTAGTCATATATATATTATATATATATAGTATGTATAAATATATAATATATATGTGTGCATATATATCTATATATAGTTTACTATTAAACACTTTTTTTTTGTTTGTTTGGTTGGTTTTTTTGAGACAGGGTTTCTCTGTGTAGCCCTGGCTGTCCTGGAACTTACTTGGTGGAACCAGGCTGGCCTCGAACTCAGAAAGCCGCCTGCCTCTGCCTCCCAAGTGCTGGGATTAAAGGCGTGCGCCACCACTGCCTGGCTGTTAAACACTTTTTGCTTTTACTAAAGAAATAAGTGTTATAATAAGAATAGTAATAAATTTTTTTTCTGATTTGACACAGAGACTAGATTGTATCCTAATATTAATTGGTATACCTCATGTTCGGTTCTGTTCTGTGTTCATCATCAGTCATTCATGATGTTACCGTGCACTGTTGTGAATGAACATGTTGTCTTTACTATATAGAGAGCATGGTTTAATTTCAGAGACTGTGTGGGGTGTGTGGGGTGTGTGGGGGTGTGTATGTATGTATGTGTATGTATGTATCTGTGTGTTTCCATGTTCTTTGTGACATCAGTGTGGGATCGCCCCCTCCCCATAGGGTTTTTCCTTTTAGTCTTGGCCATCCTGGAAGTAGCTCTATAGACCAGGCTGGCCTGGAACCCAGAGATTTGTCTTCTGCCTTTCCAGTGCTAGGAATAAGGGTGTGTGCTGTCTTAATTTCTTTTTTATTTGTTCTATTGTTGTTCTTATTGTTAGTTTTTGTTGTTGTTGTTGTTGTTTTTGTGTTTTTGAGACAGGGTGTCACTGTTGTCCCTGAGTTGTCAGACTGGCCTTGAACTCACAAGAGATTGGCCAGCTTCTTTTTCCCTTTTCTCGTGTTTAGAGGCTTGAGCTCCCATGCCTGGCTGTGTCAGATGCTTTTGTGCATTTCCTTTTTACATTTTATTGTCATTTTATTTAAGGGATTTCATATGTGATTTCATCACTGTTCATTGGTCTGTAGACCAGGCTGGCCTAGAACTCAGAGATTTTCCTGCCTCTTTTTCACAAGTGCTATGATTAAAGGTATGCACCACCACCTTCTGGCTTAGCTGAAAATTAAAAAAAAATATATATTGTTGTTGGTGAATGTTGATGAATATTACATGTATTGATATAGGCCATGTGTGTGCAGTGCCCATGTTGGTTAGAGAAGGGTTAATGGATGGTTGTGAACCACAATCTGGGTGCTGGGAACTGAACCTAGGCCCTCTGCAGTAATACAGAGTTCTTTACTGCAGAGCCATCTATTTGTTTCCCTGATTGCATTTCTATAGGTCTTTCTTATTCTTCTGTAATCATCACTTAGGCCATAGAGCTGCTGCTATCCATAGATATGTATTTTTTGTTGCTGAGTAGCCCAGACTGGCTTCAAACTTGGAGTCTTCCCAACTCAATCTTGGAATCTTCCCAACTCTTCTGTAATGCTGGGGTTAGAGACCTGGGCCGCCATGTCTCATTTAGTCACTAATACTTTAACTCTGTTTTACCCATCCTCAAGAGATTGGTTCTTCATTCAAATGTCTTACAAGATTTTGTCATCAGTAAGATCCCTGTTGTAACACTATTATTCTAACTGTAGAAATTATGAACTTACCATTTATTTAAAAGTTGGTATGAACTTCTTTCTTCATGCATTTGGTCAAAGTGACCATTTCGTCATTGTGCATTTGTTTTAGTAATGACCTATTTATTTTTTCTGTCCAGTACCAGATTTGTCAAGTGTAAAGATTCTACATAACTCAAATAGCAGTGAGTGATTATTAAAACAACTTGTTTTGATTTTGCAGATGAGCAGGATGAAGAAGCAGTTACAACAGGAGGAAAGGTAAAATTTAATTAGGTCTGAGATCAGAAAAGATTTTTTTAGTCATGTGCACTGAGCAGAAGCAGAATTGTATATGTTCATATTGGCCTCAAACTGACCTGTGTTCTAGGATATCTTTGAGCTGTGAATCGTGAATCCCCCAGTCTGTCCCTCCTGACTGCTGTTATCACCTAACTGCTGCTCACTGTACCTTGTGTATGTACCAGGCAAGCACCTGTTACCTAATCATAACTTGTTCCTTGTCTTGTGGTAGCATTTCAGTTTCTTGATCAGGCTGCCTGATCTCCTGAGTTAGGTGAGCCATGTGCATACACTACTGTACTTATGTACTTAGTTGCTTTTGGCTTTTTTTTTTTTTTAGAGTTTCAAACTTGTCCAGTTGGCCTTGGCTTTGAACCTCATGGCTGTCTTTCAGGATGCTAGGATATCTCTCATTAGCTACCACATCCAGTTAAATTTCCTTAATCTAGTTAAATTTCATACACTCTGATAATAATTGTATTGGGAGTTAGGGTAATTTTGGTTTTGGTTTTGGCTTTTTAGGTTTTTTTTGTGTGTGTGTTAGTGATTTGGTTTGGGTGGGTTTGTTTGTTTGTTTGTTTGTTTGTTTTTTAAAGACAGTGCTTGTCTATGTAGCCCTGGCTGTTTGTGAACTTGCTTTGTAGATCAGGTTGTAGATAAGGTTGACCTTACAGATCCACCTGCCTCTGTTTTGAGTGCTAGGTGTGACATGCAGCACCACTACCTGGTAATACCTGTATTTCTTAGTCAGAAATCTTATTAAAAACAACCTTAGTGTTTTCCAAGATCACCTCATATGGTAGAATTTTTAGTTCCATACTCTACTGTTTTTACAAAGTAGCAATGAATAGTTGACTGCATTGGTGTTGGTGTATCTGTCAGTTCAGGTTAGTAGTGTAGCGTGCCTGTCCTTGGTTTTTGTCACCTTTCTGTTTCTAGGGTGTAATATAGATTGTAGCTAAGGTCAACTGTTCATCATAATTTTAACCTTTCTCAGGCTTGAGTAATATGCTATATTATGTGCAGTTGTTTATGGAGGCCAGAAGAACGTAGTTTGACCCATTGGAGTTTGTTGTGAGCTGCCTGACATGGGTGCTGGTCACCAAACCTAGGTTCTCTATAGTATTAGGAAGTGCGTTTAACCACTGAGGCCTCTCTCTTTCGCCTCTGCTTTCTAAGTCACTGCTTTCCTTTCATCAGTTCTAGTGTAGAGACCGGCATTAGATGACAAGTAGGGCTTTTTAAAAAAAGCAGATGGGATTAATTTCAGTCATACTTTTAAGTTTGGCTGTTAATTGTTATAGTATTTTATTACTGGTTTTAATTTTTTTGAGATAGCATTTCACCTTTCATCCCTGGCTAGCCTAGAGTTTTATCTACTTCTCCAAGGGCAGTGGTTAAAGTTTTAAGGAATCAGCTTTGTTAGTGAATAATTATTATTTCTCCACCATTTAAATACTAGTCAGTGCTTTCTGCTTTTACATCAAATTTCATTCATTTTTTTATGAAGATTTATTTATTTTATGTATGTGAGTACACTGTAGCTATCTTCAGACACAGCAGAAGAGGGCATCAGATCGTATTACGGATGCTTGTGAGCCACCATGTGGTTGCTGGGAATTTAACTCTGGACCGCTGGAATAGCAGTTAGCGCTCTTAACTGCTGAGCCATCTCTCCTGCCCCTCAAATTTCATTCTTTTGTTTGTTTGTTTGTTTGCTTGTTTATGTTTTTGGAGATCGGGTTTCTCTGTGTAACAACTGTGGATGTCCTGGCTGACTTAAAATTCTGTAACTCACAGAGATCCACCTGCCTCAGCTTTCTGAGTGCTAGAATAAATGGTTTAATACACCACTGCCTTAAAACTTCACCCATTTAAAAATTTGACCTTAATTTACTTTCTGTGTTTGTGGATGCACTCGAACACATGTAGGTTACTTAATGAGGGTCAGAGGACAAATTGTTACGGTCACTCCTCAGGGTTGAACTCGGGTTTCCAGGCTTAGCTTTATTCACTGAGCCTTCTCACTAGCCAATAAAACTTCATCTTAAGAAATATACTGACATATACTGGCAACAGAACTTCATGTTAAGTAGTATGACAGGATATTTTGGTCAAATTAAGGTTAAATCAGTCTCTGAAAAGAATATAGATTCAAAATATTTCTTAGTAGAAAAACATTTTATACCTCTAAAAATTATAAGGAGCTAAGGCGATGGCTCAGTTTGTGAAGTAACTTGTTACTTCGGCCTAAAGCCCTGAGTTCAGATGCCCAGCACCCACAGCAGAGAGAGCCTCGTGAGGAAGCAGCAGGGACCCGCTGTCCAGTTCTGCATTTGGAAGAATAGAGATTTTTCAATCCATGAGGCTCACTACTCATTCAGCACAATCAGATCCGGACATTCCACGTTCATTCAAAGACCATATTTCAAGAATAAGCTACACATTGATAGAGGAAGACACTTTATGTCAATTTTGTGCTAAGACATATACCTGCACACATCCACATAAACATTTACCACATACACAGCATTTATATACATATGTGTGCATGCAGACGCATGCATACACACACTAAGAGTTGATAATTGTCCTAGAATGTACTGTGTAGAATGTAGTAACTGAGTTCTACTAGGTAGAAGTGTTACAAAATTCAGAAATTTCCTCTGCCTTCTTTGTTCTGCGATTAAAGATATTGTGCTACTATGCCAAGCATCTGTAATATTCTTGATTAAAAAAACACTTAGGCTAATCATGAATAATCAGAAGCTTTACAGTATTTTCTGAATGTTTGATCTACTATCTTGTTGGAAATTGCTTGATAGGTGGCTTAGTGAATGAAATTGGTTGCTCTGCAGTCTCCCAAACTCATGTAAAGGTAGAAGGAAAGGAATAGCACCCATTACCTCTGACCTTCAAACCTTACACTCCCAGCAATAAGAAAAAAGGAATCTAAGGTCACAAAATTCCAAAAAAGAAAATAAAGAGCAACAATTATAAGACACCTGCAAATGTGGATGTAATTTATAATGTGTAGTCTGTGGTCAGTTTTGCTGAGAAGAGCTATCAGTAAAAGAAATTTCTAAGACAGTTGAACAATTTCATTTTAAACTGTGGTAGGACTGGAACAGGATCTCAGTATGTGTACACAGGCTATGGCTATAGTATGTGTGCATGCAATTGTGAGAGAAAAGTTGGTCAGGTGGGTGTCTTCTGCCATGTAGGGCCTTGCATAGTGGGCCTAGTTGTCCTTGAACTCAATGTGTACATAAGGCTGGCCTCAAGACTCATCAGTCCTCCTTCCTGTGTCTTTACATGTGCTGAGATGAAAGGTGTGTATCACCGCAACATCACAAAACTCACTTTTAATAGCCAAGTAACTTCTAGTATAGGTCCTTTAGGTGCACTTCCTGAATGTCTGATGTGTTTAGCTTACTGCTTCTGTGTATTCTTCTTTTTGTACAGAAATATTAAGTAGTTGTTATTTTAGCTCTTACATCATTATAAGGAATAAATGAGGTAGGGTATATAGGCTATTAGTCAGTACTCATGTTTAATATTTAGAATAAAAGCAATCTTTATGCTTTGTTAGTATCCTTACCCTTTTGTAAATAATGTGAAAACTTGTAGTTGAGATTTGTGATCATGAAACTGTATAGTCACACTATTGTGAAGGGCTGCAGAATCACCTCAGGGGTGAAGAGCACCTACTGCTCTTCCAGAGCACTCAGGTTTGATTCCTAGCACCCATGGGATGACACTCAAAACTCCTCTCACTGTGCTAGACACAGCATGCACGTCCCACATGCTAGCATACACTTAAAATAATGATTAAAAAGTTAAAAAGCTCTATTGAAAAAAGATTTGATACATGTATCAGTTCTTGAATGAAACTGTTACTTTTATTTGATAATTAATATTATTAGATAATTTGAGCTTTCTATTATTTTGATGAGGGAAAAATAAAGTCGATGTCAGTTTACCACTTTGTATCGTTAGAAATGAGATATGTTTATGCTTGAGAATTGTTTTCTTAGTCCTTCAAATTCTATCCACTACCCTTATTTGACCTACATCATGTGTGTGATCTGTTTTCTGTCTGAACACTTCCATTTTTTCATAGGAAGATGAAGATCCCAGCAAAGGTGATCCAAGTCGCTCAGCTGACCCAGGTGAAGACAACGTGACAGAACAGACCAATCACATCATTATTCCCAGCTATGCGTCCTGGTTTGATTATAATTGGTGAGTGGGCTTTTTCCACCTGAAGCCTAGTTCTAAAGGTGTGGAAACACTTTCTTTCCTTCACATCAGGTGTGCTGTTTTACCAGCCTCCCCAACAAAAACTTGGACAGGTATTTTTTTAAACATGTTCTTCTTATCATGCTGTTGCCTTGTGTGCTTATTCTTTTTACCATGTAATGGAGGTCAGCCTGTGAGTTGTGATCCCTTTGAGGGTTGCATATCAGATATGCTGGATATCAGATATTTATATTACTGTTGATAATAGTAGCAAAATTACAGTTATGAAGTAACAGTGAAATAACATTATGGTTACGGATTACCACAAGATGACAGCCTAATGTTTAGGACTCTGAATAATGCTTGCCTGACTTTGTCATGTGTTGCAGTGTTCACTAGTCCGGTTTTTTGCTATCCAGTTTCTGAAAGTCTTTTCATTTTGAGCCTTTTTATTTTCCTAGTGTTATAAAAATGAGTGTTAATGTTTATTATGTTTATTGTCCCCATTAGTTTTTGTTGTTTTGAGACTGGGTCTTGTGCATACCCCATGCTGACATCCGGCTTCTGTCAGTCTTGACTGTCTCAGTTGTTGATTTTACAGACTTGAACCAATGTTCCCAGTAGAAGTTTTTCAGTTGGTTAAGAGAATAGAAAACTTCAGTACTTAGAAAGCTTTAACTGTGTTATTTCCTCTCATATAAAATGAAAGTTGTCTAGTAAAACTAATTTTAGCAACAGACAATTTATTAGTTTTTCTTTGAAAAGTGAAGAATGTATAGCTCGGTTTTAGGGTTTGATGCTCTTTCAAAAACAATCTTAATTTGCTTCCCTCTTTTCTTTCAGTATTCATGTGATTGAACGGCGTGCTCTTCCTGAGTTTTTTAATGGAAAAAACAAATCCAAGACTCCTGAAATGTGAGCCCCGTGTTTTATAAATCTTTTTATGTTCATAGCATGGATTTGTTGCTTTTGTTTGCTGTGTAAGTGTTTTGCCTGTATGTGTACAACGTGTGTACAGTGCCTGTGGAGGCCAGAAGAGAAGAACACTTGAAGCTGGAGCTGTGGAAGGCTATGAGCAAACCTGGGCCATCTGCAAGACCAGCAGCAAGTCCTTTTGACTACTGAGCCTCCTCCTCTCTCCTGATTCTTCAAATACAATTCCCACGTGGTTGTTACTGCTTTTTATTTCTTTTACTTTACAAATAGCACCACTTAAATTATTCATTTTTACACCGTCTTAACTTTACAAAAGTAATTTTTAGGTTCCCCACCCCCCCTTAACTTCAGATTAAGTGTATGTCAGTCCTGGCACTTAAATATCGAATGTAGTAAATGCTGTTTACCAGAGGCTTCTCATAATAGCTTCTAGTTATTTCTGTGTATGTTAGGATTTCCATACATTCTCATATAATGATGTGGCAGGGAATAGGTCTTTATCTTCATGATAAATACTTAATTACAAGCTTTCATAGGATTATTCAGCTGCATTTGAACTGAGATAAGGTTCCGAAAGCATTTGCTTTTGAATTAGAATTGGAAATATTCTTCCTGATGAGCAAACTCCTTCCAATGTATCTGTCTATTCTTTGTGACCTTTTGTTACATGTATTTATGGAAATTCGTGTTTGTTTGTTTGTTTGTTTACCTTTTTAATAATAGGGTCTTGCTGTGTAGATCAGGCTAGCCTAGGACTCACTGTGATCTGTTTTCTTGTTTTCTGAGTGCTGGGATCAAAGTGTATGCCGTCAGTCCTAAACTGTTTCTCAAAACTCTAACCTCTGCAAGTAATCCACAGCTGTCCTTTAATGGAACATTAATCTAGTGCCATATAAGATTGTTTTGTGGTTACCCTGTTTTAGAGGAGAACTGACTTAAATTGTGTTCCATGTAAACATATATAGCACATCATAGGCTACAATAAATATATTCTGATTCTATTTTTCCGCAGTAATTTGAGGATCTTGTCTTGCTGTCAGAGATAGTACTTGCTAACCTTCTAATAATAGCGCTGTACTGGAGTCATGCAAATCCAGATTGTACTTTGAAAACCCGGATTGATTTTTTTTTTTCATGTTTTTAAATATGTCAGGATTTGGGGAGTCATCCCTTTAAAATTAGAGTTTTCTATTTTAGCCTTTTTCATTTTGTAACTGAGTAATTTTTGTCTGTCCATGCTTATTCAGTAGGCTTTTTGCTCTTACGGGGCTGCCCTTGTGTGTTTTCAGACTTTTTCTTTTTGCTAAAAATTGTTGGTAGATGTCATGATCCTTAACACTATTGAGTTGTGAAACTGTTTTGAGGCAGAAATGCTCCTGTATGCAATAGAATCTGCTGTGACATGGAGTCACGATTTGCCTGTTTCCATCATGCTCCTGTCTCAATCTCCATTGATCTCTGTGGTTGTGATCTGACTAAGGCACATTGCTGTGTCAGAGCACAGTTCTTTGGTGAGAAGTTAGAGTATTCAGAGATCAGGAGCACAGAGCTGAGGTGTTGAGTTTTGGCCAAATCACTGTCCAGCCCTCAGTCCAATACAGCTCTTAGTGCGTTGTGTGTGTGTGTCCTTGAGTAAATGGAAAGATGGACTTAACATATTTTATGGAGTTATTTGGAGTATTAGGTGAGCTGCTTTGCACACAGTATGGACAACACTGTTTAGCAGTGGAGCCGAAACGTCCACGTTACGTTATGGCTGTTTCAATGTGCTCTATGCTTGTTCTGCATCTTACTGCTTCTGAACGGATTGCATATTACTGTCTTTGTGGGAGTTGCTATGGTTGTCAAGCATTTTTCTTCTTCTTCTTCTTCTTCTTCTTCTTCTTCTTCTTCTTCTT